>JASCZW010019458.1:0-13722 GCA_034211315.2 Aedes japonicus
GGGCTTGTGGGCAGCTATCAAGCTGGATAAGGACCGAACATTCGTCGAATTTCCTTCTAATGGGTTTTCTTTACCTATGGGAGGCTTAGAATCTGAATTCCTACAATCCGAACTCTTTGATTTTTGATTAAATTTAGCTTGCTCCTTGCCTTGTTTGTTGGAGTTGCTATTGTTATTGTTATTGCTACTGTTTGAAAATTTTGGTTTCCTAAAATCAGACTGCTGGTTATTATTTGATCGTGGGTTATTATTTAGGTTTTTACCATCCTGTTTTTCCTTTTTAAATTCATTTACAACGTTGGTTGATTTTTCAGAACCAAACATTTTGTTGTGAAGCGAAAAATTTGAAGCATCAATCTGACGACCGGCGTCCACTAATTGCGGGAGGTTCTCAGTTGGTTTCCATAATAAATACTTTTTATAATCTGCACGCATATTACGTTTCAATACATCTAGTTTTTCATACTCATTCATCTGTTTAGTCATTGACCTAAACAGCTTTTCCATGTCATAGTAATAATGTTGAAAAGACTCGTTCCTTTGTTGTCGACGTTGGTATATTTTGGAACGCACTAGCGAATCTAACTCAGGATGCACAAACGATTTCCTCAACTCTTCTACCATGTGACTCCAGTCTCTCAGATAACCTTTAGAACTCATTGACATGAACCAATTCAAAGCAGGTCCAGTGAACAGGTGGAATGCAGAATCGAACAACTCTTGCTCTGAGATTCTCTCAGCCAGTGATAGTTGCTGAACCAGCACCAAGAACTCGTTTAAATTGCTGCCTTGATCAGTTCCTGCGTATTTGTCTATTTTCCATTTAGAGACCGGTAACGATTTGTGGCTGTATGACGGCTTAGGTGGAACAGTCGGCTGACAAAAGGGTGCAGAAGAAATGGGAGGAACCGTTGGGAACAACGTTGTTGGAACAGTAGGGGTTGGGTTCGACATTGGTGGAATAAAAGTTACTGATGTTGTGGAGTTTATCGGAAAAGGCATCGAATAAGGAACTGACGGTGGATGATACGGAAAATGTTGATAATATGGATTGTAATATGCCATAGAATTTGCCCCATACACATTCGGAAATCCACCGGGTTGATACGCATTTGTAAAATTGTACGTGCTTGTAATCGGGATGGAATAGCCATATCCTGACGTCATAGGTGGATAACCTCCGATTTGTTGGGTTATCGAATATGGAATTGAGACACTTGGAAGAGACATGTTAGTGGTGGTATGAAATTGATTGATCGAAGTAACTACCGGTGGATTCCAACCGCTAACTGATGAGGTGACTCTAGGTACAGTCAACACGTTCACCACAGTGGTTGGTGGCCGCTACATTCGAGCACTTGAAATTGTGGTGTATGTTAACCATTTGTGAGTTGGCTATGGTGGGTATTGATTGAGTATTGGGTTTTAATTGGGTCTTTTGCTTGAACGTACGTAAAAGGTACAGTTCGTGTTCGAACGTTAACATGGCATCGCGTACATCTTTCTTAAGATCACCGGAACTAGAAGAGGCGTTTATACAACCTAACCTCTGCAAACACTGAACTATATCCGAGTCTTCAGGGTCTAACAGCAAAGATGAATTTTCATTTTCCTCGAGTGGATTGTAAGAGGGGTTTGGATTTGGAATGAAGCTTGATGTAGTGGTTGGGATTGTTAATAAATCCGTTAGCAGAAAATCGCTTTCTGTACTCAACGTTCTTTGGCGAGTTCGCTTATCGTAAAAGAAATAATTCAACATTTCGATGACTTTTTCGAGCACGTTTTTCAAACTAGCCTGTCTGGTCTCATCTACATGTGGAAGTAATCTGCCTATTCGTACGCCTAAATGCAGTAACGTAGACTGACAACGTGGCGGCGCTGAGTGTACGTTTGACAAACTGCTGGCCAAGTGATTGAACTTTTTAATGCAATTCCAATAATCTCCTTCGGGATCTAATTTATACATAACCTGTATTGTAGAATCAGTATTTTTCTCATGCTTCAAAGCTTCTCTAAGATTTCCACGTTTCCTAACCATTGGTGCGCCATCTTCACAAACTATCTCTCTTATCTGTAACTCGTAATCGAGTTCATCTTCATTAAGAAAATCAACTCGTAGATCGCAAACATGCGCTTTTAAATCATCTAAACTGTTAATCGTATTAACGTTCTCCATAATAATTACTTCCTGATATAATTGTACAAAATCGTTCAAAAAACTATGTTGAGGTTATTAAATCAAGAAATATTCCAAAGTGCCGCTAATCTATATCGTTGTAACAGTAAATGGTTTTGAAAAAAGAATTTAACAATGTAAAGAAAACAAGAAGATGAACTATCGTGCTGAACCACGTGATTGGAGTTGATTTCGATTATCACTTTTCCCGATAACAATAGATTTTTTTTCTTGCTTTACGGCAGCTATTTTTTTTTTGCCGCTTTTTTCTGATCAAACGGACGTTCCTACCCACCCGAGCAAATGCAAAAATTGACATCCATCATCAATCATATCACGCAGAACTATGGAAGAGGACTCGTGAGTCTCCCCTAGCACGGTAAAATTGTGTGCATAGACGCACAATTTGAAATTTTTATTTTTTTTATTTTACGAGGATCGCCAATTGTAACTAATTAAGACTTCCACCCGTTTTCACTTGTGGCCGTCTTGACTAGTCAGCCCAGCTAACTCACCTCTTATTTATCTCAGGATCGGTTTACCGTACTAGAAGAAACTCACCTTTTCCACCCGACGAAATTTCAACCTAAAACTTTTCTTTCGGTTTTTTTTTTGCAAGAATTGTTTTACAAGCGTTACGTTAAGAAAACCAAGCCAAAATTATATTCCAGGGACGATTGATTGAATCACAAAAATGAATTTGATTTTGATTGAATTTATATTATGCAATGTTTTTAGCTTTTGTTTTAACTCACTGCTCGATGTCTGCTGTTGCCTCGCTGATGCCGCCGTTGATTCCGTTGCTGATGTCGTTGTTGATTCCGTCGCTGATGCCGCTGTTGCTGATTCCACCGTAGATCTCACGTTCTCTTGCTGCTGGATTGCTTCAGGACCGAGTTACTGTTTCGGTTCGAACGAGGTGCTAGGTCGTGTGTTGACGTACGACCGGTTCAGCGCATCTGGGAAGTGGTTCACTTTCACAATCACTATTGTCTTCGAGAGGAATTAAACTTAACTCGCCCCGCGACACCTTGCCTAGCCGGTTTGCTAACTTCACGGACAGTTCTTTGATCGTGTCGACAAAAACGTTTAAACCGGAAGATGACCTCTCGGCACACTGGGTTTACTAACTGGCCTCAATTTATTGATGAGGAAATCCAGTATACCACCACGTGGTCACTACTTTTAGCACTGTAATAAATAAATGTTTCTGGCGAGTTAAGTCACACTTAGGGCTAAGCCCTTTTAACGTTTTAGTTGAGAATACAACCGGAGTTTAAACTTTTAACTGTCCTCTTTCTTTTAAACTTCTAATTCCGGTAAAAAAGACGGGTTTGATTCTCACTTGCTGAACTCTTTACGCACCAATCTTCTTCACTTCCCAGGATACAAGAGAGCCTTACAAAGGATTGAGGTCTCTTATATAGATCACCCAGATTTCAATCTAGGTAGTCACATATCATCATACGATCATCAGGCCATCGATGACGTGCGTATCGTATGATTTGCGCGCCTTCGGGATTTTCTCACTTCGGGTGTGTCGAGCAGTTGGTAGTGTTCTCCGCTACAACAATACTCGAGCAGTAGAGCTGCCTGATTCCCTACACTAACTGGTGTGTTCGAAATCCCTATCTGCACAACTCCTACCTGACACGTAAAGTTGTGAGCCGTTTCATTTGACGATACATAGCATATTTTTATCGTGCTACTTTTTTTTGGAATGATTTGTGTTTTCCCAAAATGAAGCGTGACAACGATTCACAAACCTTTACGGCTCAAAAATATTTAAAAATCTAAGGGCATTGGAGTTCATCAATTTGTCATAAAATTTAATCGTTTTATATAATTCAAGGAATTCTTGCATTTATTTTACATTTACGTATAATTTTTAGATAAAATGAATGATCAAACTGACACCAAAATATAGAATATAAGGCTGGAACATTCGTCAAAGGTTACAATCTAATGGGACTTTTTAATTGGCGAGGGCTTGGTTTTGGTGTGGTTTATGCGAACTTGTTTCTGGGACGAGATTCTCTCTAGATCCCTGTAGATATGGGTTGCGCGTAAATGTATCTGCTTACGGGCCCACAATACGTTTTTGGCCCTTCATACAGGAACATGATGAAACATTTAGCACAGTACAACCTTGATCAAATCGTTTAATTAAAACAGTCCAGTGCTATAGGCAGTTGCCTTGCTACATTAGATGGTAGTTCACATAATCATCATCATATGGGATGTGTTATTGTGTTTTTCTCGCATAATTTGACGACGCTTTATCTAGCCAAAACACGTTATTTCCATCTGCATGATATGTTCGAAGAAATGGAATCAATATTGTAATCAAACTTTGGTACACTTCTGAATAAGGCCGGAACAAATCCTGATTTCTTCTTTTGTCACACGGCGTCCACTCCAGTCGAGGGGGGGGGGAGAGAACAAAAAATAAACAATAAAAAACCAAGAAATCACTGTATACAGTAATAAAATTGTATGTTTTAAAATTTACATGATTACCCTCCACCTTTGAGCGCCCGTCTAGCGTCCTGGGAGGTGTGGGTTAGATTACCACCGATTGGCAGTGAATTATTTTTTCACCATTTTCCTATTTTTTCACATGTTCTTAGCTTTCGAGTATTGTTGTCCGAAATCTATATTCATGATTTAATAGGTTTCTTACATGTTGAGAACGAAGATTAATATGTGACTGACAAATGATCGCTGTTCCAATGAATTATATTCATGGACACTGGATTGAATAGAGTGACGAATTGTGTCTAAAAGATAGTAAATGTATTTTATTATGGAGAAAATCGAAAAAACGTATATTATGCTCACTTGTGACTCGGAATAAAAAACAACATGTATTTACACAGCGTGGTAGCTGTCATAAGTACGCCCTTTTCTCGAGTAATTCGTGAAAGGGCCATAACACCAAATGTAAACAATGAATGATCGTCGAAAGTTTGATATTTATGAATGGCATGACAATTTTAGTAAATTTAACTTTTCATGCAATTCCTGAAAACTATTTGTGTTCAAATATGCATACTTATGGCAGCTACTCCGTTATCTAAATATTTACATATTGTTGTTTAGTCCAAGCCAAAAGTGAGACATACATTCACTTTCAAATAAATTCACTTCTTTTGGACACTATTTATCACCCTATGAATATATGCTATTGAGGGGACCATCGAGATAAGGAGAGATCGATACATAGAACAAGAAAATAAATAACATAAAGAAAAAAGTACTCACAAATCGAGATACAGAACATTGAGATATGGAGAGTTGACTGTATTTTTTTTTTGACATAATCGTCACTCTTTTTACATGCACTCTACCCATCTAATCGTAGTGATCGTGGTTGATGGAGCAGCGCAACACCCAGTGCAAGAAAACATAAATATACTTTTTTTTATTTTCCCCTTCATGATAATCGAAAATTTTGAAGGGGGGATGACAAAAGAAGAAAATAAGATTTGTTCCGGCCTAATAGCCAAACCACTGGGCTTGAACCATGGTTTAGAAATTCCTCTCTCAGATATGGCAATATTAAACATCACTATCTGCTGAAATTTATGTCTTATATTCAACGGTCGAAAATGCAGTAGAAATGTTATCACAATTATATCGATCGTTTCCTGGGATGTGGGTTTTTGAGAGAGGGAAGTAGCTTTCATCATCCAAAACGAAACATTTTCCGGCGTTATTTCGGGTCATCCAGCGGCATTTAGATTTTAAGGTTGTTATCTGTTGCTCTGCGTATTCTGGTGCTCTTGATTTCTTGTGGCAGACTATTCATATCTTCTTCAACGCCTTGAAGATGTAAGGTTGCGTAGTCTTGAACTTTTTTGCTGCATCAGATTGCCAAATCGAATCCTTCTTGTTAAAAGTAATATGGGAACGTCCATTACTTACGTCACGCAAAAAATGACTTTTTAAACCTGGAAGGAAGGAAGGAAAACTGGTAAACAGAAACAAAATTCGCGATCGCATTATTGTATTAGAATTGAAAAATAAAACACATCAGTTTCGCTGTGAAGATCAATTCAATAGTTTACATCGGATAATAGATTATTTACGGTCGATTAGGAGAAATCAAATTGTTCCAAATCTGATTGCAAGTCCTGTAAGTAGAAAATGGAAATCTCTAATGAATTCAGCGAGGAACAAGATTGTTCAGGATCAGGAGGCAAAAATGGTCTTACAATGGGCTTGACGTTCGTACCTACTGCTACTGCTGGGAGTGAAGGACCAAAAATGTTCAGGATCAGAATGAAAAAGGAATTTTCACACTGGGGTTGACGTTTTTATTAGGAGGTTTAATTCTAGGTTTAATTGAAAATACATCCGAATATAACAACGGTTGTTGGGGTAATGAAAGTTTTTTTTCACTTCGTTGGGTTCTATGGGTTACTTGATCTCAACAAAGACAATACTTACTCTGAATAATTTATCTGCAGGTTGGGTTAATTGTATCAGGTACGAGAAAGGGTCTCCCAGTATTGTCTAACCGGTTGGGCCTAGACTGTAAGTAACAATAGCACAGAGAACAGACATCCAAGCTGGAGTGCCCACCGTTTGTAAATTTTTTTAACTGCCATTTTCAAATTACAGCTCGTTTCCGTTAGTTTTGGTGAATCATATGTTGATGGCGCCACTTGCCCACCTTGAGATTTGATAGTCTGTCAATTTTAGTTTGGTGAAACCTAGACTAGGCGGCGTTGTTTTTCCAACGGTTTGCTTTTAAAAGTTTACACAGTAAATTGGGGAAAAAATGTTCGAGCCTGGATGCCTGTTCTCTGTGACAATAGTCAGATAGATAGATAAACATCATATCAACGGTCTTCATAGCGCAACCCATACAATCTTTGAAGAAAACACCCGAAGTTAGGGTAGTTGGGCCGAACTTGGACATTAGGCTATCCGGATAAATCCTTAGCAAAATCGTGAGTTCTAGAATCAAATGACAGTGAAAATCGAACTAAATTGGTTTCAATTCATAGGATTGATAGTAAAAGGTGTTTGAAGAAAGGAAGTTAAGGACGTCTTAATAGTGGGCAAGGAAACCACTTAATTGTAAGTCAACACTTTACATCTACAATAAATAGCGAATTGTGAATTAATCTAAATAAATATTTACAGTTTGAGCGTTGCCAATAAAACTTTTTGGCTGCTACAAAAATTGGATCCCTATTGGAACAAGAGTGTTAAAATCATTCTCATTTTTTAGTTATACCCCGTTAGTTGAATTTTCTTTAAAGTTTCCAAGCGTGTTTAGCAAGTTTAAGTCGACCAAATTTTGATCGAAACACTGTTTAATACGTGTCGTCGAACTGTTGCTTCGATAATGTGATGATATTTAGCCAGGTTTCCGTGAAGGCGTAAATATCGTAGCATGCGTCACTGCGTCACAGCGAACGGTTTGGTAGTACAGAAGGGCTTTCAATGAGGGGTCAGAGGATTCGGTAGGCAGCGATCTGAAAGATGAGGTTGCGTCAGCCCGAGCTACGTTATTAGATGAAGGATACTTGCCATAGATGGCAGCTTGGCGAGCCCTGACGCCTTCACTAGACCCAGGCCCGGGTAGACATTGGCGGCTGGAACTAGCAAATAGGACACTGAAACCGGCATTGGGCACATCTATTAGCTATGAGTGTCCAGGGCTATCATATTTCTTAGTGACGTGCGTCTCAGACCATCGAGACGGCCGATGTATTTTGATGACGAGCATGGGTGAGATGACAGGTGTGTAACGTACTGGCAGGGGTTGATAAAGGCGGTCTAGCGGAATCATCAGCAGCAGAAAGAAGGCTGGTATCGGAAGACTCATCAGGAAGAGAACGAATTCGCAGGATGGAGAATCTTTTCGTCAGGAGCGACGACAGCAAAAGGCGGGACTGTGTCGAACAGAGAAGAGGTATCTATGATACTGTTTACTGGCGTGGCGGATTAGTTATTCCTCCTCGATGGCGCCATCTACCGACGCTGTCTGACCATTTTGGGACGTACAGTTTCCAAAGGGAGCAAGAGTCGGAGCTTGGGAAGGTTTCCAAAAATTGGCGGCCGATCTGCTATCCTCAAATTTCCGGAAATAGATGCTTTTCGGCAACGTTGATGGCTTTTTCCTTCAGATATGAACTCAGTCCAATTTTGAAGGAGATGAAAGATATAGAGCTGATGTCTTAAAACCTCCTCGTCGCCGGTGCCAAGGTTATGCGTTGTTGAAGCTCGTAACTGCTCGACGGTTACATCCTTGACAGGTACAGCAAAAACTTTCGACTTGACGCTTGATTTTCGGCCGTCAAATTGCCGAGTAATGGGGATACTGACTCGGCTGAGCCACACACTCAAATTAGAAATCGGTAAAAGTGGCTGCTGTAAAGTTGTTCCGTAATTCGTTTTCAGCTCGTTCATAATTTCCAGACCAGACCCAGACTTGACCAGATTCGTAGGTTGACCGAATTGAGCTGCGGACATGCATATCTCTCATCAGAATAGAGCACCATTTGCAAAGATAAAATAACCGATGGTATTTGCTGATTTCGTCCAAAGCAGATGTAGAAATCCCGCCGCATCGAAGGTGAAATTCCGCATTGCAAAAGCCTGGGCAGGTGAGTTTCATTTCAGAAATCTCGCTTTTCCAGGATTATCACGTGCTTTGCTTTGCAAAGCGGTATCGTGGTGAAAGAAATCGAACTGCATTTGGGTATGCAATTAAAAATAGCCTTGTATGCGTGAACTTGCAAGCAATTGCTACAGAACAAGTGGATGTTTAGCAGGATCGTTGAAAAATTTGGTAAACTGGGAGCGCCAGGCACGGGTAGTCCTATTATTTGAAAATTCATGTTTGATTGATCTCGCTCAATTCCGCCTTCGAAACAATACTAGTAGTAAAAATGAATTTATGCGACCGACGTAGATTTCATGCACTCGTGACGAAATAAGTGCAATCTTTATATAAAATTTACATAGCTAAACCTCCCGTCAGGTATGCAACCTATAATGCCAAAACACAGCTCATCAAGTGATGAGTGTTCGCTTACCCGTAAATCGTGCCATATTTCTTTTTAAACACATTAGTTCGGGATTCTTCAAAAACAGACTTTTTATATTTCGACTGTTTGTTATTAATTTGACTAAGAAACAAAAATTTGCAACATCATCTTTATTCATCAACACTTAACATACATGTCGTACATGTTTGTTTGGTACCGTACTTAAAAAAAACTATTGAAAACGCATGACGAAAATGACAAATGTGGAAACGAAATGCCTCTACTAACAAAGAACTAAGCCACTAATTTGCTCTCACTGGGTTGTTAAATTTTACTATTCCCTGTTGTAGAAGTAGTAGTTATTTCCTGAGTTTGCACCAAGGTGCTTAATATATTTTAGAATAAGTGTACTCAATAAAACAGTGTGTCAACGTCGTATAATCTACTAAACTTTTGGACAGCTTTCATAGAACGGAAAAAGCTGCTTTGCGCAACAGAATAAAATTGTGCATTCGCAATGAAAATAGTATTCTCGTCCCATTAAGTATTTTATGCGGTCTGAAACCGCATCTACCCTAAAAATTATTGAATGGAAATTAACGAATTGCAATACAAATCTATTAGACTCGAACAGTGAACCGTCGTCCCATGTACAATCGTTACCGGAACACCAGCCCTAACTATATTGCTTTTCTAACAGCATTCTTCTTTACAAATTCAACAACCTACACAGTAATAATAGAACCCTCTTTTTGCCATAATTATCAATTTTCAATATTATTTTATCATCCGATCGGGTTGTGATGTTTTCTCTATAGGGAATAAATAAATTGTTTATAAAATAAAGGCATCCAATATCCTTGTTCTAGTACTAATACTCGTACGGACGCAAAGAATCGGTGGTTGGCCCCGCCAGCGACGAATGGAAGGTCCGTAACCGCCAGAGTCGGAGAAACGTTACTGACTGCCTTCCGTGGCGGCTATCTCATCATTGCTTTCCTTCTTGGCCACCGCGAAAACCGCGTCGGAACGGTTCTCCGGTTCATTCGGCAGCGATTCCACCGTGGTCGTATCGTTATGCGATGCTGGCGACACCACTTCGGGCGCTGAGATACTCTTCCTTCCTTTGGCCACCTTGGTGGTGCTTTTCCGCCGCTTGCCACCCCCGAGCATCGTTGCCAGGCTGCTCTGCCGTCGTTTTTTCGTAGACTTTCCTTTTTTGGCTGCATTTTGAGCGCGGGATCCGCCGATCGTTAGCTCAACCGGTGGTGGTCGATACTTTTGCCCGATGTATCCGGAACATTTACTCGCATTGCAGTGGCAGATTTTCTTCTGATCTCCCTTGCTTTCGAAGTTGTAGTTGAAGGTCAGCTCGTCTCCCTGGAAGAATGAATAAAAATAGGTAAGGCGACGACATAGTAAGGAGGGAAGGAAAGAGTGAGCGTAAGCGTGCGAGCCGTTTTAGGAAGGGTGAGAACAGCATGCTTGGAAAAACGGTAAAACCTGTCATAGTGAGCGCGTTGAGAAGCGTTCTGCTTAGAATCAAACCATTCTGTGAAGTGTTTTCAGGCGCGTGCACCCGCTTTTGCCACCGAGTTCTGTTTTCAATTGAAATTGACGTTGAAACTTTAATTTCGCTCGTGTTTGAGCGAAAACCGCTGTGGAACCAGACATTAAAGGTGTATCGGATAAAGTGATAGGTATCAGAGAATTGCGGACAGATTGCGGAGGAATTGGGAAAAGGCGTGGCACGTGATTTAGAACGCACTAATGATTTCTTGTGCAATAATCTAATATTTCGCTTTTTCGTTTTCAGCGGATGATATCAAGGAAAAATAGAAATCGGTACGGAATCAGTTTGGAAAGGAACTACGGAAAGTACAGGAAGGATGATCAGGTGACGAAGCACCTCTCAATTACGAAACGTACACCACCTGGCCGTATTTTGAGTCCATACTATTCCTGAATGATCATATGAAACTGAGAAAATCTGGCGGAAAGTTGCAACCTAATGGCGCCGCGAATACTAGGACGGTTAATACGCAAGAAACCGGAGCAGATGAAACTAACAATTGACCACAATGAAATAGTGGAAATCCCAGGATGGGTAGAAATCGACCACACCGATGAAAATAACGCCCGACTACAACGCCACCCCTCCAAGAGAAGTTCTCAGCAGCGTCTACTCGATATCGAGGCGAAAAAATGGAACCACTGCGTCCACTGAGGTGAACTTTTGTGATATACCCATGTTTACTATTCTAATTCGCATCTTAAAGCTAGATCACCATTTGTCAAGTGACCAGCTTAAGACGCGTCTCCCAGTCAGGCAAAATTGAGTTTATAAAACCCACCCTCTTCCCAGGATTTGCAGTCCAAATTTCTTCAGGTTGCATATAGCCACTGTACAGAAATTTAAGTCTGCCCTTGTACAAAGCATCACAACTGCAAAGCAGATGTTCCGAGGTTTCACGTTCCATGTCACAGAAACGACAGATATCATTTTGAACCTGGCCAATGTTTTTCAAATGATATCTACTCGGTCAATGTCCGGTTACTAGGCCAGTATAGGCACAAAGAACTCTCTTATTGAGCTCCAAAAGCTTTTTTACTGATTGTTAAATTTGGAATTATAAACCTTTTCGCTTGAGAACACTTTGTGGTGACCAACCAATTGGTCATCACCCTTGCTGTTCCCAAGATTTCAATTCCATTTTTATGGCACAGTATGATATACCGCAGCATGGTTCTGGGCCAATAAACTGTGCATTTGAACCTTGTTTATCAAGCTCGTCTGCCCTTTCATTGCCTTCAATGCCACAGTGTCCCGGAACCCAGAATAAATTTACCGAGTTCTCTTGGCACACCTTTCGCAATGAAAGAATGCATTCCCAGACAAGTTTGGATGTACATTTATAATTACTTAACGCTTTGAGTGCCGCTTGGCTGTCTGTAAAAATACAAATATTTGCATATCTCTATTTTCTCTTCAGACAAACGTTAACACATTTTATTATAGCAAAGATCTCCGCTTGGAAAACCGTTGGATAGTTTCCCATCGCCACTGAGATTTCTACCCCAGGGCCGAAGATTCCTGCTCCCGTTTTTGTTCCAATTTTTGAGCCATCTGTGAAGAATTTTATTGAGCCATGACGAACAGGTGGACCTCCGACTTCCCAATCTATACGTGACGTTTCACATATCTTGTAAGGGATGTCATGGTTTTCCACAGGTTTCATCCAGTCTCCATCCATATACATCACTGGCCCATTTTGAAGCTTTGTGAAATGCTCAGGTGACCGACTAAGTCACCAAACATGAAAGTTTTCAACCGTTTAAGTCTAAGCATACTCTTTTCCGCCTCTAGTTGCACGTATTCTTGCAAAGGCAGCAGATTTAGAATTGCATTCAACGCATTTGATGGAGTGCTGCGCATCGCTCCCGTTATAGCAATGGATACTAGCCGTTGAAGTATTTTAAGCTTTTACTGTGCAGTAGCCTCTTTTGTTTTTGGCCACAACAGAAGAGAAGCATACGTTACTTTTGGACGTATTATGAATGTATAATTGCACATTATCATTTTTGGTCTTAGACCCCATTTTCTGCCAAATGTTTTTGAGCATATCCAGAAAGCACTGGTTGCCTTACCGATTACACACACTCAAGATGAACATTCCAGTTGAGTTTGGCATCCAGTATCACTCCTAAGTATTTAACCTGTTCACTAAGATGGATCTTTATTCCTACTAGCTGAAACGCTTTTAGACTAAACTTACTTTTCCTAGTGAAAGGTACAATTACTACTTTTGATGGATTAATGCTTAGGCCCTCCTTGATACACCAAAACTGGGTAAATTTTAGGGCCCATTGCATTCTTTCTGAAATGATGTTGTCAAATTTTCCCCTCACTATAATGACTATATCGTCTGCAAAACCTACAACCTCGAAACCTTTTTCCTCTAAGCTTCTTAGAAGATCGTCTACAACTAAGGACCACATAAGTGGTGAGAGAACTCCTCCTTGGGGACATCCTTTCGTTGCCCGTACTGTGATAGACGAACTTCCCAGCTCTGAAGTGATTTCTCTTTTTGCGAGCATGGTATGAACCCAGTTAATTATGTTCATGTCAAAGTTCCTTTTCTTCATGGCACGAGCCATAGATGAATAGGAAGCGTTGTCGAAAGCTCCTTCAATATCTAAGAAAGAACAAAGTGCTATTTCTTTTACCAATAGAGCTTTTTCTACCTTTGAAACCACACTATGCAGTAAGCAAACTGGAACTCAGATAGTGGATGCTTGTTCATGTAATTTGAATTGATATAATCATTCAAAACCTTTTCCATAGTCTTTAATAGGACTGATGAAAGACAAATGGGTCTGTATGATTTAGGATGCGCCTTGTCTCGCTTTCCTACTTTAGGTATGAAGATAACTTTTACTTGTGTCCATGAAGTTGGAATATGGTTGAGTCTTAAGCTTGCCTTAAAAATCTCAATTAATGGCGAGATCAACACTGCTTCGCCATTTTGAAGTAATGCT
>JASCZW010019459.1:0-13719 GCA_034211315.2 Aedes japonicus
GCTGGGTCAAAATTCAATTTCTAGTTCCCTAATAATTTTTGGAAGCCTTTTGGGTCCCATAATAACTGTGCAAAATTTCAGCTGGATCGGTGAAACTATATTGTTGCTCTCGAGGTTTTACTTTTACACAGGATTTCATATGGGAAAACTTACTTTTACATTGAATAATCTGGCGAGGTGACCCGTTGCCATCTAAAAATAAGTGAACCAAATTTTCTTCTTGGAAATTTTCCAAAGAAACTTTTCTTTCAAGACTGCACAGCGATCCGACGATTGTGGAAAAAGTTATTGAGCTAAAACTGATTACAATCCAAACGAACGGCCCACTGAACTGTTTTTCCTAACAACACTGGCACCTGCAGCATGGCCTGTAGCCTGCTGCTGTTGGCGCGAAGCAACCACGTTGTTGTGAGGCGTTCACTCGGCATGGAGGAAAGCCGTTATCATGCACATAGAACAGTTTGACAGTTGACTCCGTTTGAATGAAGTTATACAAAGCTTCCGTTGCGAGTTCGAATTATAATCTGTTGCTTGAAGAAAATGGAACAGTGTCGATTCCTTTTGTTGGCCTAGTTTTAAACTAGTTCAAACCCAAAATAATACCAACAAAAAGGGATGCGCTTCAAGTGATGTTTTATTATAATTATTTGAAGCATTATGCCATCCCAGAGTGCATCGAAGAAGTCGCTCAAATGGTTGTAAAGTTAAAATGAAAGTAAAAATGGGTTTGAAGTTAAATGAAGTATTAAAGCCTTAGTAGCGGCACATTGACTAAAATACGATTTTTTTGCAAAGTCCAGATGTACCAGTTTTGTAAATTGTACCAATATTTTGAATGCTAAAATTTAGAATAAATTGTCTGAAAAAGATATTTATTCGTTTTTCCGAGCATCTTATTTTGCAGAGTTTCAGGTTCAGCCTATATTTCTTTTTAGGAGGTCTTACTCTACTCGCGATGTTATTCGTTGAAATGTTTAATTGTTGGGATAAATTTTGTGCAAAAACATGTAAAAAATTGCGAATAAATGACCCCGTTAAAAATAATAGGTCCACTATACCGGAAGCGTGTGCACAGTATCATCCAAACCAAAGATACTATGCGCATGACATCGACTTTCCTCCATGCTGAGTGAACGCCTCACAACAACGTGGTTGCTTCGCGCCGACAGCAGCAGGCTACAGGGCATGCTGCAGGTGGCAGTGTTGTTAGGAAAAACAGTTCAGTGGGCCGTTCGTTTGGATTGTAATCAGTTTTAGCTTAATAACTTTTTCTACAATCGTCGGATCGCTTTGCAATCTTGAAAGAAAAGTTTTCTTGGAAAATTTCCAAGAGAAAAATTTGGTTCACTTATTTTTAGATGGCAACGGGTCACCTCGCCAGATTATTCAATGTAAAAGTAAGTTTTCCCATATAAAATCCTATGTAAAATTAAAACCTCGAGAGCAAAAATATAGTTGCACCGATCGAGCTGAAATTTTGCACAGTTATTATGGGACCCAAAAGGCTTCCAAAAATCATTGGGGAGCGAATATTTTTTTCTTTCATATGTCCGTGTCCCAGGCTAGTGATCACTTCTTTCGCGAACATTTTGAAGAATTTGCAATAAAACAAATAGAATGTGTAGATGCAGCACTTGAAAGTAAACATAAACAAATACACTTTCGACAGAAATTAGTCACTAGCTACACGAATTAACTCAATATTCAAGTTTGAACATTTTCGCATTATTTTCTGCCGCACCCTGTATCTTCAATATCCCATTCAAATTCAAATTTACTTTGAATTTTTTTTTAATTTTTCAACAAAAAGGACCATCCTTCTGCTAAATAAGTTTACCAAGTATCACACATAATATACTAGAAGTTGCCAACGATAATATCAAATATGTTTCAATACTATTGCCATCAATATCTCAGCAATTGAATTCAAATCCTTGATTTCAAACTCAATTCACTCCTTCACTCGAAAATTGCCTGTCCCAGAAGGCCTATTTTTTTGAAAACATTGTTTTGCGAGATAACACCAGACCTCAACGTTTCATGCATTTCTACGACATTTGGCATCACAAAAACATATTGAATTAGGAAATTTCATATATGAAATTTATATGCATGTTGTTTAAGAGATTTTTCATGGCTCAAAACGTCAAACTTTGACCGCTTTAGAGTCCGGTTAATCTCAAACTTCTCATGGAAACTCTTTTTGAGGAGACGCAACTTTTAAGAAGCACCCTTTTCGAAATTCGAAAATTTGATTCTCATAACGATATTTTGCATGATTCCTATCTTTGTAATTGAAATAAGACTAGGAATTTATTTATGCAAAAAGAGCCCATCCCGAAATTTTTACCACGTAAATCTTAGGAAATAGTGACCAAAAAACATGTTTCTATACAATTCCTATTATTTTGATATGTTTTCCAGCTTCTCGTTTTTTGTTTTTATTTATTTTTTAATTCTACAGTAAATTTCCTGCACGCTCAAAGCAACCCCTTTCGACTGTGTTACTATGCCTTTTTTGTAACGAAGATGTCTCTCAATTTTCATAAAACTTATGTCATTAAATTTTTGAATAGATCCACTTTTTTTAAAAAATATGAGTAAAATATGACCGCAATAAAATCTTAAATTTGGTCCTCTTGAGTATCACCTGGATAACCAACAATTACTGTAATAAGCAAAACTTGTCACAGTTTCATATTCAGCCATTTGAAGCGCGCACGACACTTCATCATCAACAATAGAAACACGTTACGGAACGCAGAGTAGTTGGAAATGTTACAAATGTATTGAGTAGTGCGACTTCTGCTTGACTACGTTTTTGATGGAAAGGCTTTGATTAAATACCAACCGTGACGCTACGAACGAGTTAAATCTAATGCTGTGTTTGGCATCCGAAGCCACTAAAAAACGGTCTGCTAACACCACTGGTAAATGAACTTAGAAGAAGAAAAGGAAAGAAAGCAACAAAAAACATTCAACAATGCACCTTATTGTGTGCACCGCGTTTCGTGTTTCCAATATGTGACACGAAAGCTAGTGTATAAGATAATCAAAGCCGTTTGCGGGAGATTGTATAGCGGAATAAATTAACTTCATATGAACCACAGTCGTTTGGTTTGGCCAAGCGACCAACTTTATATATGGCGATGCATCATGCAGTCCTTTATGAACGATGAAGTACCTTCGTAGTGCATTTTTCTATAATAGCTTAGTTTAAAAACCGAAGCGAGCGCACCATGCCGTGATCTTATTTAAGTGGGAAATTTGCTAACCAATTTGTCGCAGTAAATTTAAACACGATAATAAATATCAATTTTGCAATTAGTGTGAAATCTTGATACGAGTTGAAATATGATATGGAGTGAAAGTATTTTCCTGGGGATATGCCGATGCTCAACCTGTTGACAGCAACATGTAAGTAGTTGGACATGTTGAGGGGGTCTCTTTCGCTAACGATAAGGATTTTCAGTAAACATTGTTGCTGCCCGGCAATGCAGTTCGACGCATCATTGTGCTAAAGGATATTCCAGAAACAAAAACTCGCGTTAATATATTCTACGACTTTTAGAAGTGCTTCGTTACACTATATTTATATTTATTTCTGGAAACATGGTAATTGATGATATTTGGAGTTTTTCAGGGTCTGACAATTTTCCATTACGCCTTCACGCTGTATGTTTATATTTATGGACAATTATGCAACTCTACGCAATGCAAAGCCTTACAATTATTGGTTCTATAACATAAGATTTGTTCCCGTGGAAGTATGGTAGATCACTTCAATTTGTCAGTTTTTGGCTACATTAAATGTTGAAGGAGATGTTCGCTCATCACCATGAGGCACCAAGAGTGAACAACAATGTTTTTGGCTAGAATTGAAAGATATGAAGAGAAAGTTTTTGATAGTTCCGCTAGTGTGCGGCAGGCTTGGAAACATAGCAGATGTTTTAGGAAAATTGAGCGAAAAGGGCATGTGTACAGTGGTACTCGAACCAACGACATTTTTGCCTAACATCCCACTGCGGGGTAGGTTAAAGCACGGACTAAGTCCGCCACTTCAGGCAAAAATGTCGTTGGTTCAAATTGAGGTAAAACAATACCAAAATAACGTTTGCCTTGGACCAACATAACGTTTGCTGATGGACTTTTATATGATGGTGTTAAAAAATAAACTAAGACAGATAATTGCTTTTCATAAATTTCCCATGGAAGGTAATTATTTAAGCTTACTTGCAAAAAATTCCACGCCCTTGCGAGCGGCCTTGCGGCAGTTAACCAGAACATTCGCCATGGCGGACGAAAACATGCGTGTAGGCATGTTTTTAAGTTCTTTCTTCGTTTTATCTATCAATTCTTCCTCAGTTTTCGCGATAAAATTGTTGGAGTAGATCGTACTCTTCAGGTTGGTCCAGAAATTCTCGATGGGACGCAGCTGGGGTACGTTGGGCAGGATCGCCAACTTGGATACCACATCGATATTCAGCCGCTCCATCTCCTCCAACGATAGCTTCGAGTAGTGGGCCGACGCCAGATCCAGCCAGAACACCGCGTCTTCGCCCTTATGGTATTTCTTGATTACCCTTCTCGCTGATTGTGAGCCACAGCAGCACCTTCTTGGGGAACTTGGTGTGTGAAATGAACTTCACCTCGGGGCTCATTTTCTTCGAGGGGGAAGTAAAATACGATGTGCCCTGCTAATCGTTGCCATCTAGGGTGAGATAGGTCTCGTCGTCCATCACCACCGCCACGTCACGATTTGCCGGGAAAATCGCGTTGACCATCTTATTCAGCCGCTGCCGCTGCGTCATTGCCTGCAGCTCCGAAACCAGTGGACGCGACTTCCGCTTCCTGTCATGTATGTTCATGTTCACCAGGTACTTTTTCACTGTTTGGCCGATTTAGCCGACCTACCGGCCAAGCGCACGCAGCGATGTAGCCACTTTTCTCTCGGTCTTCCTCTTCAGCATCCTTTGGGGCTTCTTGTCGCTCAGGGTCGTCGGCCGTCCGGAACCAGGCTTTCTTTCACTGCTCTGATTGTTGTGTAATAGTGCCAAGATGTTGTAGATGACGGAACGGGCGTATCCGGCGTCCACAATGTGCCACACGATGTCCGTTTTCGACGCGGCGGGGTGCCGTTCTTTTAACGCGCACACTTTTGAACGGAGTTGCTTCACTGTTTTTAGCCATCATGGTTAGAGTTCGACTGATAGAGCTGCCAAATTTTGTCTGCTGACTCATGGGTTACTATGATTGATGCTGCATGGGTAGTTTCGTCAGT
The DNA here is from genome assembly GCA_034211315.2 of Aedes japonicus. Taxonomy (NCBI): domain Eukaryota; kingdom Metazoa; phylum Arthropoda; class Insecta; order Diptera; family Culicidae; genus Aedes; species Aedes japonicus. The sequence goes on from JASCZW010019459.1 coordinate 5,282, forward strand.
GCGGGTGAAGGTAAACCCATGAAGCATCGGCAATTTTTGTCCATTTTTTAATGCAAACGTTAGTACCTCTTAGGTATATCAAACAGGAAGTTTTGATATTTGAAATACAGTTTCCATGCATTTTTCAGAGTATTTTTCTTATGCAATTTACCTCTTATACAGCGCTTTTCAATTTTGTTTAATTAGTTTGTTTATTTATAGGGGTCAGACATAAGTAACACTTATCGGAGCCGATATTCAATTTTTTTTTTGTCTTGATTATCGAGATTTTCAGCCTCGGGCTAGTTCATCTCCCGTCGTAGTCCGTCAAACACCACTTTTGAGCATTTCCGTAACTTTTCCGGGGGTGAGATTCGAACTCGTGACTTAGCCGTGAGAGGTATGGATGTTAACCAATACGCCGGGGTCGCCCCTTCATATTCAATATTGTTATTCAGAATGCTTTGCTTGTTGATGTAAGTAAATGGGGTGCCAATAACTCGGGGCTGGTGCCAATAACTCGTTTGGAAGGAGCAAGGAAGGTAGCTTATTTAAGCTAATATTTGCTGCTCATGTCTGCTACTGCCATCAATTCCTCGGTCCCTATAGACCCTATCAGAAGCTAGGCGCAGAAGGGCGACCAAAAGCTTATTGGTCAGGTACAAGTAGCACGGAAACAAGAGGATTGTATAACTGGGATATAAAGGCGGAAAATTTACTGGAGTCAAAGGTGTGATGACATTTCACTTTAAGGTCAGAAAAACAAAGGAACTCGTATATCGCTTGCATGTAGGGAAAATCACACAGCTCCAAAACATCTCTTACCTCGCGAAAGGGTTAACTTAACTCTTGACATCACACAAAGGAATCGCCGGCTCACATCTAGACTTTGTACTACGAATTACTTGTCCAATCGTTTTACCAACTTTTTAAGAGAAATTTGACGTACTAATGGAAAAAATCATCATCTTAAATTCTCTTATCAAAAATCTCGCCTTTTTGTGCGCCCATCTTTGCTAGAGAGTCCGCCTTCTCATTGTCTGGAATTGAGCAATGTGGAGGAGACCCATACAAAGGTAATCCTAATGATCTTTCGACCAACGCACACATCTGCTCCCTTATTCTTAAACGGAGATAAGACGAATGCCTCACTGATTTCACAGACCGGAAGGCCTCAACAGAACTGAGACTATCTCAGAAGATGAAATAATGGTCTATGGGCATGCCGGAAATCATCCCCAATGTGAAATCGATGTCTGCAGGCTCAGCAACATATACTGAACAATGTTGCTGAAGTCTTCGGAAGGCAGATGAGTATTCATTGTAGACACCGAAACCAGCGAATCAATGCCCATCAGTGAAAATTCTGTTAGTTGAAAATTTTATTGAAAAATTAAGCTTTACTTTTAATAAAAATTTGGGAAATTCGAGAGATAGAGATATCACAGGGCTCTGTAGCGGACTTATAGGGAAATAATAGTGACTTTAGTGACCAAAATCTTAGAAATAGTGACCAAATAGTGACCCAATAGTGACTAAACAGTGACCATAAAAAGACTTCCGAATATTAAAATGGACAACTAAAATGAACTTTATTTGGTCGACAGACATAGGCTGTGGTCCCCTTTGGCCGTCCAGTTCGACCAACATACTGAATGGGAACCATCAGTATGTTGTTCTGCTATTTGTCAGCTTTCTTGCTGAAAAAGCTGGTAATTAGGCGACCCTTCTTTTCGCTACAATATCTTCTTGCATGATCCGCGGCCCTTTTCTGTGTGGGCCTGTTGCTTGCGCACTGTAGAAACGCCCTCCAGCATTGCCTCGAGCTAACACGACCTCCTGCATGTCACGTTTCTCAATCGCTTTTTGAGGCGGCAGTTGGCTTCTGCAAACAATCTGTAAAAATATTTTTTTATTTAGATTCACAATTTTAAGTTTACTCTTGGTTGTTGTAAGCATACCTATCAGCAGTTTGCTTTTTCTTTTCCTCTTCTTTCCGTAGTTCCTTCAGTTCCTCCTCTTTTTCTCAATAGATACTTTCAGGTTATTCATCTGCTTTAATGTTTGTTTCTCTGCGTCCTTCCGCTCTTGCTCCTTCAATTTCTCATCCGCTTCAGCTGCTTTCTTCCGCCTCTCATCCTCCAAATACTGCTTATAGTTTGCGTAAGCTTTATGCGCCATCATGAGCAGTTCTTTTGAAATTGGAACCAGATGTGGTTGTTTTCCAAACGTTCGCATTGCGGATTTGACCGTCATGAACGCATTCAATGTCCTTTCAGACATTGAAGCCCGATTTTCCGTAAGGATCCTGCCGGATGCCGAGAAACCTCGCTCAACATCGGCGTTGCCGTGGAAGCTGCCAAAGCCGCTTTGACTACCTTGAGACCAATGGATATTTCTGTACACCACCGGCTGTTTTTAAACAAAAATGTGTTCCAGTAGTCATCAATTCTGCCGATATCGCTTTCTCCCCTTACCACCTCGAGCTTCAGAAGGTTCCATTCGTCGACGAGTAAATCGTAGTTAATTTCTACCGGCAAGGACTTGGCCACCTGCAAGATATATTTCTGAACTTCGGTTGACGTCGGGTGCTGATGGATTGAGGCATTGGCAGTATTTGATGAACATATTCTGTAAACCAGACTTTTTGATAACGTGCTTACCAGCAGCAACATAATGTTTTCTGACCTTGTTCAAGAAGCTGAGTTTGTCAATATCCTTCAATTGTTTTCAGTCGGTCATTGCATCATCCTCCAACAACAACATTTTCGAAAGGCAGCGGCGGTTCTCAATATTATCAAAAATATCCGCTGGAAGTGATGTATTGGCGAGGCCATACATCTGACTTACAGGTTCTGCTGGCGATGGTACGTACTAACCGTTCGAGCCTCAGAATACAATAGATGGATAAGTGGTTCATGCTCTCTGGAAGAAACCTACAAATAGATTCGTTGTAGTATGAAGTTCTTCGGAACTATGGATTTTAAAGGGTAAAAATATAATTGTATCAATTCAAACGTAAAGGTACATGTATATGTAATTTTATATCAAATCACTGAAATCATTTTTGAATCTTTGAGACTAAATACAACCCTACCTCAATGATTTTATTGTTCATCAATATTTTTTCTCATCCTAATAGCTTTTAGAGTACCATATTATTTTAAGGATCTATTAGTAGTATATAATAACAATGCACCTAGAATTCTTTTGCACGATTTATCGCGCAGAATGGATGCATCGATTTGGAGCTCGACTTTAGCGGGAATAAATCGAAAAACGTTTAACATTCGCACTAGAAAATCCTTGCTGTCATCGTACACATTTCATAACAAAAATCCAGATGTACGATTTGAAATACACATCACCTATACAACCATATTTCAGCAACCTCTACAGTGTTTGCGAGAAAAATAAACTAAAAGCAAATAAAAAATAATGACGAAAAAGTTAAAAAATTTGAGAGAAAGCTAGAATCTAGAGGCAACAAATGATCTAATTGTGCGGCAGCAGAAACATTCACTGATGAAAATATCGGTGCCAAGCAAAATACACAAAACTTTATAAAATAACACCATTGCTTTTCTCTTTGAGGCGTTTGTCGGGTCAACCAGTATTAAGTTTTGTCATTAAACTTAAGATTGAATACTATGAACTCGTTCATTTCACACAAGAATAAATAACATTTCAGAATTTAGAAGGGATTCCTCCAAGAAATGCATATACAACCCATTTGGGAATTTCGGTGTGAATTATTCCAGAAGTCTTCGTGCAAACAAGTTTTTGAGTTCTTGCCAGCTTTTTTGAAGAAATTTTCTAGAAAATCTAAGCCGATATTCATTTATCAATTTTGAAAAAATCTTGCCAAGATCTTCTAGAATTTTTCTAAATGGTGCATAGCAAAATATCTCTCGTGAATTAGTCTGCCATCCACTTTTTTTTTCGAGGATACCTGATTCCTCGGAATTTCTTATCGAGGATTTGCCTGAGAAATTTTCCTTGCCTTTCCGTTATTCGTCTTAATAAATTAATGAACCAAAGCCTCTGAAAGTCACTATAATAAAGAAATAAAAAAAAAAATCTAATAAATTTCTTCAAAAAATACGGCAACGGCTCCTACTCTCAAGAAGTTTGGGACAAACAACAGACTTGTAAACAACAAGTAACAAGTTACTTCAAGTACTTCCCACAGCAATCGATACCCGAAAGAAAAAGACAAAAAAACAATCAAAATAAATGCACCGAAGTACATATTCCAAACTAATTCGACAACTATTAGCTTATCAATTTTTGAATCGTTAATTTTTATTGTATTTGATGAAATACAACGTTTGCCGCGACAACAATTTGCATATTAACAATCAGCTAAAACAATTTATTTGTATTGCTCAGAATGTCAGAAAGTTCCTGTTGTAACGAAGATTTGAAAATTCAATTCGTTTTTACTTGAGACCCGCCAGCTACCAATCTACACTTTTTTGCATTGAAATAGAAATACGATCAAGCTATATTTAGGTCCTTCCTCAGCTCAGCGGAAACATGCGTGTCTGCTGAAAGCAAGACCATGCTGAAGGGCGTCTGGGTTCGATTCTCGGTCACAGTCCAAAAGAAATTGTCGTGTTGAAAGTTTTCGATTCCTTGGGCATAATGTATTATCATAGTCTTGCCACACGAAGCCCGAATGGCGAAAATGGTATAATTGGCAATGAAAGCTCTCAGTGAATAAAAATATTGGAAGTGCACATAAGAACACTAAGCTGAGAAGCAGGCTCTGTCCCAATCGGGATCAATGCAGAAAGAGGAAGAATCTAGTTATTTATTGCATTAATTGCATTAATAAATTAGTTTATTATATTTTGAATATAATATGGTATATAACCGAATGTTTTGATTTGTTACCAGACATCGAAGAGGCATACGAGGGGCACACCATCCTTTTCAATCGACGCAGGCAAAAATTAATTACATTAATTTTCGCTTTCCACCAGTCACTAATTACGCCGTACTTATTATTGGTACATTAATTACAGTCGTAATTTCGTAATTAAAGTCCAATATTTATTACTATCAGTACCTTAAATTACATCTTCGGTATTTTAATTACGTTCAGTACAAGAAAAATATTTTAATTACTTTCAGTCCAACTTTATTACTATTATTACTTTCATTAATTACGAGATTAACATTACATTAGTACAATGCTTGTACTTTAAATCCGGCAACACCGGTCGCATGTCACGACATTACGTGCCCCTAGAGCATATTTAAAGAACCCATTTAATGGAATAAATAGTATATAATATCGAATACCTTTTAGTTATTTACGTAAAACCCTTCCACACTGTTTCTATTCAACAAATTTACCATTTTGTATTGAATGATTTATTAGATTGAGATGATGTTTCACATGGATCTGAATCGATCCTTGATTTCTCGACAACTAGATTTATTCGAACAAATTATTACTTACCAATGTAAACCAGGTGAAGATGCGTGCATGATGCCACGAACAGTACTTCAGCTTTCATGGTCGGGTTGTTCAAGAATTTCGTTATCCTGCTGTAGGATGGTGTTTTTGTTAAACGCAGCGCGTTTCTTGGAACAAACCACATGGTAAAATATTCACCTAACCTGACCATTGTTGAATGATTCTATTCGCTGATTCTTCCAACGTCAACCACCGAGGAGGAAACGTGTTTGATGAAACTGTTAGTGGGCAATCTAGTTCAGCCTGCTTTCTCAAAATCTTCTAACCTTAACGACCATCTTTGAAAAAGAAAAATTAATATACAACAATGATAAGTTCCGATGTGGGTCCCCCAACTCTTCGATACCTTTTTGGAAGGCGTTCTTGAAGCGTGTGAATATTACAAGTTCCAATATTCTGTAGCGACTTTTTTGAATCGTCAGCGGTTGATCATTCGTATTGGCAGCTCATCCCCACGCGTTCACGTTGGTTCCGTCACTGCCTATAATAAAAGTTGATAAGATATGTTGGTAAGGTAATTTGTGAGCAGTATAATTATATTTCAAAGGTATGATTGTCTCAAAGAAAGTTATCTAATTAGTGAGGGGCCCTTAAGCAAAGGGGTGTAAGTGACATCTTGGTCGATATTAAGTTAAATATCCAAAGTACTATAGATATCAAGCTTTCTAATGCTATTTTTAGCACTTGGAATGTGATTTTGAACGGCCGTGGCAGTCCACACCAGCAGCAAAAACAATTTGGTTTTACGACTCGAGAGCATCTTTCCGCTATTTTTAGATGTTTTTTCTACGGCTGATGAAAAATTTGAAGAATTCCTAGAAAAATCTATTTTCAGTAAGTAGCCCTACATAATTTGTATGGAAAAAAAATTTCTTACTTTTAGAAGCCCATTTTTCTCGAAACTTCAATTCTCTTGTCACATACACCCCCAACCATCTCAAGCGTAAATTCTATCAAGTTATGATCCACGCATTTTTAAAAAATATCTTCCCCTATTCAAAGTCATGTCTTTGCAATTACGTCAAATATTCAACAATGATTTAGCGCGAATTACTTAGAAACAAATGCCCCCGCATAGAAGTCGAACTTACCAAGCATCAAAAGATTCTCTTCCTCGGTATGCCAGCATTATGCGGTGCCGCGATTCAAGCTTCTGTAGATCATGTCTTCAGCTGTAGCCGAACCGATGAAAAATGTTTGCAAATGAGCTGACACAATCTGCGACTTCTGTTCGGACCAATATCGGATGATCGTTTGTAGTTCCTTCCGCCCTGGCAGAATTCGTTGTTCCCATCATGGGAACACACCGTTGAAGACAAAATTCGCGGGCCTGATTGTCCAGCTGCGTTGCTCGAAAATGCGGCGCTAATGCATCGGATACCAGATACCCGAACTTTGGTATCGGCTCAACGAAGCGTCGCTAGAACCGCGTTGAAGCATTGCATTGAATGTATCTCGGATACCATCAAGCAGAAACAGCAGGAAAATCAGATGCGATGCATTTCAGGACCCATATGAGTTCGGCATTGGCTGCTGCATCTCGTGTGCTCAACATCCGCAACTTCCCAACCGCTGGTTTGGCCGAGATATTTTCTGCAGGTCCGGCCCTAGTGCGATCAGATTCAGGTACAACACAAATTCTCAGTTGATCTGAGCCGTTAAGAAGCATCCACGCCTCCTTATGTTTTGTGGTATTCGAATGTTGATCGATCGCTTGGAAGCCTTTATTTATTGTGAACGTTTTGTTACACAATGTACAAAACGCTTCTGTTTCACTATGCTTACGGGCCCATTCAGAAACAGCGCAGTCATTGGAGTCGGTTTTCTTTAACCATTCGAGGCGGAACTGGCATTTGCCCATGGTGATCTACAAAGAAAATGACTATAAGTTTTCAGAAAAAATATAATATTTATATTAATAAGTATTGTGCGAAGCGTCCGGTACCAATAGTGGAGGTATTAGGTAGTAAAATAAGTAGCTATTATTCCTAATAATTTAATTTAATTGATAACTTCTTTTGTATAGTTAATGTGTCATTCAATAGATATTTCACTCTTACATAATAAAAACTGCAAACCTTAACTTTATTTGCCTCAACTGAATATGTATGTTATGATTTCTGAACGTAGTAAATTATGATTCATAATTGATTGCGTTAGTAGTCGTATAGATTTGACTCAATACACTGGTTTTCAAAAGAAATTTTTAAAGTACCCTTTTTTAATTCATCGAGGAATATTGGTTTTTAATTCCGAAAAAAAAATAAAAAGATTAATGAAATTAAAGAATTAATATGACTACACGGTTCGTATAGGGAAGCAATTGATAAATTTGACTATATATTGTATGTTCGGAAGTAAATTAGAAAGTCTCTACTACCGAAAATGGATTTTGCTTCGAATCTAGGCAAAATACCTAACTTCGGAAGTGGGGCGCTCAAATCGCATGATGATGCGCTGTAGAGCGCACTACTTCCGAAGTTAGGTATTTTGCCTAGATTCGAGCAAAATCCATTTTCGGTAGTAGAGGTTTTCTAACTTACTTCCGAACATACAATATAGAGGTGCATTCCATTGATGCTTTAGGGAACATCCACAAGTGGCGGGTCCCCACTATTGGACTATAAGTGTAAAGGATCAACATATTTGTGAAAAATAATTGTTTAAATTGGTTTCTCAGTCAATTGGAAAAGTAATCACATTATTCAAATATTTTATCCCAACTACTTCCACTATTACTAGTGGCGATTATTTAACCTCAAATCTACTTGTTCAATAGGAATAAATTTCTAATGTTGAGGCTTAAAACTGTATTTTGTTTGAATGAAGATAATTAATTTTGAATACAAACAAAATTTAGAATTTTATATAAATTGTGCAGGTAGTTTTGAGGTTACAGGGAATCATTGTACTGGTTATAGCAAAGCATGCTTACCTTTACCGGAATTCAATAATTCTGCGAACCGGAACA
>JASCZW010019460.1:0-13719 GCA_034211315.2 Aedes japonicus
TGCAAATCAACCGTGACGATTGCTACAAAAGTGTTCGGAGAACGTCTGACGACTGTCAGAAAGCCGAGCTCAGGAGGAACCCGAAACCATAAATCCGCAGCCACCGGAAGACTAGTGACCAGTATTTTCATACGCAATCCCAACCTTTCCATCAGAGATATCGGAAACAAATTGGGAAAGTCTCACACAACAGAGCAAAGAGCAAAGAAACGGGTCGGACTGTCAGCATATAAGGTTACAGTGACTCCGAGATGATAAGAAGAACACAACAGCCAAAGAAAAAGCGCGTAAGTTATACACGAGTTTGTTAACCAAGTTTGATAGCGTCGTAGTGGACGATGAAACTTACGTCAAGGCTGATTTCAAGCACCTCCCAGGTCAAGAGTTTTGCGTGGTTACCGGAAAAGGGAAGGTTTAAGATTAGCTTAAGCAGAAATTAATGTCAAAGCTCTCAAAAACATACGAGGTATGGCAGGCGATTTGCCCCTGTGAGCTAGATGGCGAAAGTTTCGTGACAAGCGGCATTGTCAACCAAGATAATTATGTAAAGGAATGGTTGCAAAAACGCTTATTGTCTTTCTTGAAGAAACATAGTTGTTCCGTGCTGTTTTGGGCACATCCCGCTTCTTGCTACTACGGAAATTGTATAACGTCAATAGAGTGCAAGAGGAAACCCCCCAGAATCGCCGGAACTTTGCTCAATTGAAAAATATTGGGCAATAATAAAGAGAAACCCCCAAGAGAACTAAAAAAACAGTAGGAAGTGAAAAATAGTTCAAGGCCAATTGGCGTTTAGCATCAAATAAGGTGGATATAATAGCGGTACTAAGCTTGATGGAAGGTGTGAAACGTAAAGCCCGACAAATCGGAAGCTTAAACAGATAATGTTCCTATGTTTTGCAGACGATGAACTCCAAAAAGAAATAGATGTGATCATTTATATAATGAACTTATCAGTGTGAACTTAACCCTTAAAGATGCAGGATGGATTTTTTATTTTGAAAACGCTGTATCTCAAAGATGCCTTAACCTTTCCAGCATTTCACTAAAATCAAGGAGAATGGTAGTCCTAAACTTTGGATACATTTACCCCCCTCCAACCCTTCCCTCCATCTTGTCGTGGCTGAAACGAGATGGCTTTGAGGGTATTTTTCATGATGATATTGGAATTGTTTTTGTTTTTTTTATAAACGGTTTTATGGTTTTTCGTTAGTTTTCAACAAAAATGTTACATATAAAGTAAACAAATGGGCATATGCATATGTTTCAGGATTGTAGTGGTGTGGAAGTAGTTCGCCTCCCCGCGGTGCACCCTGGAAACGTTAAGCTCCCCTTAACAACTAAACGAACAACAACGGAGGAACCATACGGCACGGGATCCGGCAGGAAGCCGTAAGCAGTCGTGACATGGGGACCAGGGACGATCTGGGGTAATGCCGCACTCTTAGACGTTTCAACCTCGGTCTTCGCCCTGGCTCGTTCGATCGGTGGAGGGACCATACAACGCGAGGCTCGGCAGGTACCGTAAGTGGTCGGTTAGAAAAATTGCGGACGATCTGGATGGACCACCAGACGTCCCGAGCCTTGCTTGGATCCAGGAGCATCTCGATCGAATCAGCGTCAGGTCAACGAAGCTGACTACTAAAGACTTATGTAGTTATACATAGTGGGTGCGTAATGCACACCCCCTCTCTGAAGTAATACCGAAAGGTGGTTCCGGGGAGGGCCGGGGCTCGAGGCACGAGTGGGTTTTTAGTTAGTCGTGGAGTTGGCGCCCTCATCCCTACATCATGAATTCTTCAGGAGTCTGTTCGCAGATTTTCAATTCAATCTAAAAAATAATGTTTCAGAATGTTCTAGGTCGTCCAAACTCCCCTGGAATGTTGATCATGGACTATGTCGCTATGACATCTGAGCATAGGACCTACATACATAAAACATGCCCCCAAAAATGCTCAGAAGAGTGTGATAATTATCTGTCATTCTTCTCCATTCATATCAGTCTATCAAGTCTCTCCAAATTGTCCTGGAGCTCAGATCAAATGACCTATTAGACCAACCATGACTGGGCTAGTGTCATTAGCAACGCAGCATACCCAAGCAGACTCAAAGAAACTAAACAAAGGGATTATAATATTTTTCCTTCCATATAAGATGTTCTAGGTTCTCCAAATTGTGCAGTAATCTAGATAGTTCGTTGCTATTAGTTCAACAAAGACTAATGTAACGCCACTAACATTGGTTAATATCTTTGCTAATTTGTAGTACCAGTGCGTATTGTTTTCGACCGATTTCCATTTATATTTGATGTTCTATGTGCTCCAGGTCGTTGTGAATTTAAAGTCATAAAATCTATTGGCCCAACCACAGCTATAATATAGTTCTTATGAAAGAAGCGTAAGGAGTGTATCGAATATAAGCTATCCACATACATTTGCGTTGTACGCATGTATTTGTGATGGTTTTTTATGCTCTGAAAACTGCATGCTGTGCATTTGACTGTCAGCTTTCTTTTGTTTACTTGTTTGTGCGGTTCAAATTCTGCGTTTTCAAAATGTCGCGTATTGAAAAGGAAGTGAAAATTAAGGTTCTGGACACATGGCTAAGTGAGAAGGGTATTACTATGCGAAAATTGACGAAGCGGTTTGGAATTCATCATGCGAGAGTTAAAACCATCATTAATAAGTTTGGGGAAAACTATTCTTTGGATGAGCTACCAGAAAGAGGCAGAAAACCCGGTTCTTCCAACCCGAAACTGGAGCAGAAAGTGGTATCTCTAATCATGAAGAACAAATCAATGTCAATACGTGATTTGGCCAAAAAAGCAGGAACGTGTGTCGGAATGATCCAGCGTATCAAGAGGCGAAACCACCTGAAGACCTACAAGAAACAGAAAATCTCGAAACAAAGTGCAGAACAGAAGAAGCAAGCAGCAACAAGGACCCGGAAATTGTATTCGCGTATTTTGCAGCGTCCGGATGCATGCGTTTTGATAGAAGACGAGACCTATGTAAAGGAGGACTCAAACACCCTTCCAGGCCCACAATACTTTACTGCCGTCGTTGGAGAGAATGTGAGCGATGCGGACAGGTTGAATCGACCTAAGTGGAGAAATTCGGTCGAAAGGTACGCGTATGGCAAGCAAAATGTTCCTGTGGTTTGAAGTCAACCATTTTTTACACTACCGGAACTATAAATGCGGAAATCTATCGATCTGAGTGTCTCCAGAAGAGATTGTTGCCTTTATATAAGAAACATAGTACACCTCCACTGTTTTGGCCGGATTTAGCGTCGGCTCACTATGCCAAAACCACTCTCAATTGGCTTGCGGAAAAGGGTATAGATTTCGTTGAGAAAAATATCAATCCACCAATTTGCCCTCAGCTTCGGCCCATCGAACGTTACTGGGCAATCGTGAAGAGGCTCTTCAAGAAGACTGATAAGGCAGCTGGGAACATGTAGGAGTTCAGAAAAATTGGGAAAAATTTCAAGCGTCCAAAAAAATGCGATGCAACACATGTCCGGAACTTGATGAAGAGCATTCGATCCAAAGTTCGAAAATTCGTGAAGGAATAACTTAAATTTCATCCGGTCTTCATTATGTTCAAGTTTAACCTCGTACAATAAAGGATCTATTTTTGGTATGAATAAAATATCGGTTTTCAACATAATTTGAAAGAAAGTTTGTGGATAGCTTATTTTCGATACACTCCTTACTCAAACAGACTCATGGCTGTGTGCATTAAGAGCAAAAAGTTTCCAATCTTTCAAATTATTTAGCTTTGTTGTTTAACTTTGCTGTTCATTTATTGTTTAGCTGGAAAATGATTTTTCCCAAAAATTGTGGCTTTCAACCAAAAGTTCAAACACAAATGGGCTCGTAAAAAAGAACATATAGGTTGCTTTCTCTAACATGTTTTCCATAAAAACGGAACGGCATCAGTTCCTCGGGACACTATTCCAAGAAAAGGGTAAATGATAATTTGCAACGCTCATTTTTTTTTGTCGGCATCATCATCTAGTGAAGCATCACACTGCAAAAAAAAATTGCGTTGTAGGTTGAAGTTTACCCCGTGCTTGGAATAGGGCCTCTTGGAGCTGAAGCCGTTCCCTACCCTTCATCATTGAAGTTTCTATTCAAACTAATTCTAGTTTTAGGAGGCATATAAGTCGGTCAATAAGTACCAGGCCTAACCACCAGTTTGCGCTACTAGTAAAATGTCCATATGATATTTCGAAAGTATCAACTACAGAAGATTACTGTCAACATTTCATGTCATTTTGTTTATTATTTATCGAATTACAGTGGTTTAAGTGACGCTACTTTTGTGATTCTTAGAAAGGATGGATTCAAACGCCGTCAAACCAAGAATCCAGCCAGCACGTGCATCTGAATGGTTGTTTCCCAACACGGCCGACAGAGACTAAAGGGAGCAAATAGCGACACACACAGATATTCCGCAAAATTCGCCCGTTCTTCAAACATTCAGGGAGTAAAATAAAACATGTTATGAATATTTTCCCATGTTTACTTTATTCAATTTCAATTCCATATCCAAATGCACGAACCTTCTTCTTTTCACTACTCATAAGGTCCTGTACAACATTTGGACCAACTTTTTTCGGGTGGCAATCCATCCTTTCTTCATATCTTCCTCCGATTTCACTTCCTTAGGATGCTTCCGAAGTGTCTGCTTCATGATGGCCCAGTACTTTTCAATTGGCCGCAGTTCCAGTGCATTCGGGGGGTTGAGATGCTTCGGCACTAAATTGACCTCCTTAGCCTTGTACCACTCCAAAACCTCTTTCGAGTAATGGCACGAGGCTAAATCCGGCCAGAAAATCGTAGGACCATCTGGGTGTATAGCTTCCGTGCACGTGTTTTACGTACCGTATTCTGCCGTTCATCGCGATTAGGTGCTTTTTGGGCTTTGTACGTGTGTAGTCCTTCACATGTTTTCGCATCTTTCACGACAGTTTTGGTAAGATTTAGTTTTTTCACCACACCTCGAACTGAACTGTTGGGATTCCTCTGGAAACCTTGAACTACCCGCTTGTGATCCTTAAAACCACACGGAGATCCATTTTTGCCACTTTTTTCTTTCCGATCGATGGTCATTCGTGGTACCGAAACACGAGACACCGTACAATGTACCATTCCCAAGTGTAAACATTCCCAGCTTTCTGCTGATGGCACGATGAGAAGATCCGAATTTTCGAGGTACGTGCGCAAAATTTCTTGGCGCCGCTGCTGTTCTTCCGACTCCATCTTTACAATGATTGCACATCTGCTAGTGAAACTTACACAGCGTTAACAAATACACATTGCACTAATTCCACCCACAATTTCAATAGAAAATACCCAACGGGTAAAATGTTACAGCCGTTTAAATGTGGTGCAGTTTGATCCGTACAACCTTTATTGCCAATGATGACAGCAAGAAGCAGAAACGGTCCGCCGTTGGAAGTGATCGGAAGAAGAAATCGTACAAAACCTACGACTACCGGGTGCTGAAACAGGTTCTCGATTGGTCCAAATCAATCAGTTGACGACACTTACGTGGCGGGAAATTCAAACCGCTCCGTTTGACTGCTGCTCCCGTGAGAGCTAGCCAACAGCACCGTTCCCAAGCTAAGCAAAGCCGTGACCGAAAAATATCGTTCGTGTGCCAAAGCCGTAATGTTTTCGACATTTCCGGAGAAATTTACCTAATGGGTGAACCTGCGTTTTGTGCGGGCTTTGACAGATAATCGTTTGTTTTAATCGTCCAATTTCGCCTGTTTTCTAATACAGGCTCTATAAATATAAGAAAATGTTTATCATACTACCTCAAGTAACACAAATCTCTAACAATTAGTTGCAGCAACTTGATTGTGACTCAATCGAATGACATTCAAGATTGTTTAACCTGTTTGCAGCAAGTGTGCTACTAGAGACGCCACTTTTGCGTAAAACCTCATTGGACTGTTCTTCTTTTTTGTACGGGAAGGAAAATCTGCAACCAGACTCCTAAAGATCTGTTGGGGTTTGAGGGACCCACTAAAAACCCTCGCTTGACTTTGTCTAACCCTTGGGACAACCTTCCGGTTTTATTTCGAGGAGGGGCGTTGATCTTTGAGCACCCACTGTGTCTGACTACTTACTAACTTTTGTAGTTAGCTATTCCCTTCTGACCTGCCGCTGGATAATAAAACTCTAGGGCAATCTGGGAGGCTGCTGCACTTACGGAGTTGTCCAAATGTCCCGGTTTTGATACATCCAAAGTATGGACCGGATTATCTGGAGCTCTGTCGAAACCGCTTACGGCCATCATCATTCCCTTTCTCGATCTGTCAATGCGAGGAAATACGAAGAACACATCCGAATAACTGCGTCCGTGCACCCGGAACACGGCGTCCTCGTACTTTAGTCTTAACACTTTGTCAACCGGGTCCAATGTAGAACCTTGCGGAACTCTTGAGGTGATTTGAATACCTTCCTTATCCGCTTTGTATTGTATTGTAAACCAGTAAACGATTCTGGAAATAGTTTTCCCGAATCCTTAAGGAAACTATTAACAGTACACCAGGAACACGAAGGCGTTGGAGAAATTGTCAATAGAGTCTGGCGTACTGAAAGCGTTTTTCACGTCAAGGGTGACCACTGCACAGTAGCGGACTTCCCACCTCTTACGCTGGAGAGCCATTACGGCTGTCGTGGTAACAAACAGGACCCACCGGGAGCTAAACTGGTTGTTTTACAGGCCGCCTGTACCGTCCGTATACTTCGACAGGCTGTTGAGAATTATCCTCCCAAGCACCTTACCCTTCGTTCCCAACAGGCTTATCGGTCTATATGCCGATGGATCCTCTGGTGGCTTCCTTGTCTTTGGGTAGGTCTGTCGCTTCCAGGCCTCTGGGAAGACATCTTCATCCAGACATCTTTGCATTACCTCCATGAACATTTTGGGAGACAGCAAAATAGTCGTCTTGATGGCTAGGTTCGGGATACCATCTGGTCCTGGCGCTTTGTTAAGTTTGAGCTATTTGCTCTCATAATTAGTTCATCGTTCACAACCGTCATCTCGCCACCGTCATCCGCGGTGCCGTTGTAATCGCCAACATGACTGTGAATGTTAAGCGTGTTGGCCGACCATCTTTAAACCGCCATAATAGCGTTATGGTCAGGGATACAGGAAATCGAGTTGTAGCGCGTAAAGAGTTTTCCGATGACCACCAGCACTAGCTTCGGTAGGTATTGCTCGGTAGAAGCCGACGCACCCCTGATTATGGCCATTACCACTCTGTAGGCGTCACACCATGGGTTTGTATTGACTTTCACACAAAAAAAAACCCTAGAGCATGCTCTTTTGGAAGCCTTATTTTCCTGCTTTAGCACGGCCTTTGCGGTGACCAGTGCCATTCGAAACTCCGTGTTCTCTACGTCTTGAACGTAGGCATGTTCTGCTGAATGAAATTTTTGAATACGTTAATCGATAGTTGAGAATGTATATTTCTTGAAAATCGCATAATTAGCGTTCAAAGTATTTAAATTTTTCGAGAAAGTCGTTATTTTTAAAATTTTCAATTGACATCCCACCCTACCGTAGGATGTCTCCACCGAAATGAGTGACAAGTTGGAATGTGAGAACTACCGCGTGGTTTCATTTTTTAACGCGGCTAACAAAGTGCCCAGATGATCGTCCGACGGCTACTGCCGCTAGCAAGGAGGAAGGAGGAAGTCATCAAGCCTATGTTGTGGACGAGTGATCGATGAACAGACCTACTCTTTACATTCCAGCAAATCCTTCAAGTGCCTACACATCATCGATTTCAAAACCGCATACGACACTATTGATCCATTGATACGATGGATGGTTTACAGTGCTGTATGAAAATATCGGGTGCATTATCTGACTCTTTTGAAACACGCAAAGGACTTCTACCAGACAAGAAGATCTCTCTCGCCTCCTGTTTATTATAGACGGTGCTAGACGGTGGTAATCATACTAATGCAAAAATGGTACCTGGCATCGAAAGCTCTTAATTAATAACTGTGGAAGTGCATCTAGAACACTAAGTTGAGAGCAAGCAATAATTGTGAAAGCAATAAGCTTGAAATGCTAAAGAAGAAGAAGAATCTGTTTCGCTGTTGACGTGGACATTATCGGAAGAAAATTTCTGGTGGTTGCTGATCAGTACACTAAGCTGACCTGGGTTAAAGGGGAATACTCTAAGACTAAGAATCGACAGGAGGGGCCAAACGAGAAAGAGCTCGCAAAGGCCAAACCGTGCATTCAAGGTGTCGATGACTTCACCTCCGTACTCAGTGTACTATGTATAAGACGCTCATATGACTGGAACTCTACGGGCATGGGACGTTTGTCTCGAGCAGGACTTGCAAGCATTTTGAATTTTCAAACAACGTGTCCTCATTACCATCTTTGGTAGAATATGTGAAAACGGCGTATAGAGGATAGGAACGAATCACTATCTGGTGGCTACAGTGAGACATGTTGTAGGATTGCCGGACAACAATCCTCCAAAACAAGATGCATAGATGCGCAGCGATCGAGAAGGTTAGACCAAGTGGAGCAAAATCTTGGCAATGCGAAATACTCGAGGAACTGGAGACAAGCAAACCTCAACCGACACAAGTGGCAAATATTGTAACGCGGAGGCGGTGGTAATGACGTTGGAGCAAAAATAAATAAATATGCTTGTCCTATGCTAGCCAATGGTATTTCTTGCGGCTCGAATAACATTCTAACAATCTTGAAAATCTCCTTGTAAGGCTTAGATGAACATTCCCCTAGTAGCACACATGTTGCCATTAGGTTGAGATAACATCAATGCGACTTGTTTTAGTCATGACCAAGTTGCGTAAACCAATAATGATCGTAATGTGCTTCTTGGGTTTCCATTGTCCCTTCATAATTAACAACAAGTCACATGCTTTATTGTGTAAAAATAGGTCATTTATTCAAAAACCAAATTTAAATAAACTACAATGACAAGTAAAAAATTCATGACCCTCAAAGTAGCAGATTTTTTTGGCATAGTAAAATCGGATTATGAAAGCACATATAAAACTACGTATGGCCTCATTGGGCTGTTTCTTTTCGTTTTTCAGCCAAAAGATGCTCGTGTCAAAATCCTAAAAGACGAGCATATCTAAAAAAAAAATTCTTCAGAAAATAAACTTTTAATTGTATACATTTTTAAGGAACCCTTTATAGTCTAGTTATTGTTATTATTTTCATTGTTATTTAATTATTTCATTTTTTTCATTATTTTATTGTTATTATTTTCATTAGTGTGTCAAAATATCGCAACTCAACATAGTTTTGATGCAACATTTTTAGATACAAAAATAGCCGGTTGAACCTTTTATATCTAAAACATTTAAGCAAACAAAATTATAGGATTGGATTGAACTGCATATTGAATAGAAATATTAAATAAAATTATGGAGTTCCCTGAAGTTGACGAACAGATACTAGTAAACAAACTACTGCACAGTGGGCAAGAACTGATGAAAAATAAGGAAAAAAATCCGTAACTTTTGTCGCTTTTGAGCGCAGCTGGTAAACAAGACCATTTCCTCGTGAACATTGTCCGGGAAATCGAATGGAACTAGTTTCAATCACTGTTTGGATATGGTTGTGGAGTTATAGAGCTTATTTTACCCAACTTCCCCTTATATTCTTGAATAATTTATAGACATCTTTGCACGAAGTCGCTCAAGATCAACCAAATAGTGCTCGTCCCATGTGAAATTTCCTGTAAAATCGAATAGAGGTTTTTTCAACCACCGCACGGCTCTGTGAACGAAGATATGGCTGGTTTTACCGCACTTCCCCTTGTATTCTTGAATAGTTTATAAATATCTTTACTTGGGGTTGCTCAAAATCAACCAAATAAGGCTTATCCTATGTAAAATTTCCGAAATATCGAATAGAAGTTATTTCATCTACCACACGGTTCTTTTTTCAAAGATATGGCTGATTTACCCCATTTTCCCTTCCATTATTGAATAATTTATAGCTTTGCTCGAAGTCGCTCAAGATCAACAAACTAGGACTAACCTTATGTGAAATTTCCTGAAGGATCGAATACAGGTTGTTTCAACCACCGCACAACTCTGTGAACGAAGATATAGCTGATTTTACCCCACTTCCCTTTTATTTTTAAATAGTTTAAAGATATCTTTGCACAGAGAGGCTCAAGATCAACAAAATAGTGCTAATCTCATGTAAAATTTCCTGAAAAATCGAATAGAAGCTGTTTTAACTACCGCACGGCTCTATGACCGAAGATATGGCTGATTTCACTTCACTTCCCCTTATATTATTCAATAATTTATAGATATCTTTGCTCGGAGTCGCTCAATATCAACATAATAAAGCTAGTCCTATATGAATTCTCCAGGAAACCCGAATAGAGCTTCTTTTATATACCGCGAGGCTCTGTGAACAAAGATTTAGCTGATTTTAACCCACATCCTCTTATTTTCTTGGGATAAATATTCAACAATATGGGTTAAACTGGGGCGAAATCAGGAATATCTTTGTTCCTAGAGCCGTGCGATGGAGAAGGAAATTTCACATTGCACTAGTCCTATTTTGTTGATCTTGAGCAACTCCGAGCAGAGATATCTATAAATTATTCAAGGATATAAGGGGAAATGGGGTAAAATCAGCCATATATTTATTCACAGAGCCGTGCGGTGGACGAAAAAACCTCTATTTGATTTTTCAGAAAATTTCACATGGGACCAACAATATATTTTTGATCTTGAGCCTCTATACGATTTTTCAGAAAATTTCACATGGGACGAACAATATATTTTTGATCTTGAGCCTCTCCGTACAATGATGTCTGTAAATTATTCGAGAATATAAGGGGAAGTTGGGTATAATCAGCTCTATAACTCCACAACCATATCCGTGCGGTGATTGAAACTAGTTTCATTCGATTCCTCAGACAATTTCAAAGCGAAAATGATCTTGTTTACAAGCCGCGCTTAAAAGCGACAAAAGTTACAGATTTTTTGTCTTAATTTTCATAAGGTCTTGCCCACTGTGCACTGGTGGATATAAATCCGTAGGTCAAAAGTTCATCACATTCATCTAAGATGTCAACACAAAGCAACATCTTGCCGCTTCTCAGGAAAAACAGCCTAGAGAACTTTCACAGTTTACGATTCCTTTCCATGTTATGATTTTATTCCTCAAGCTAAAAGAATCCTGAACTGGTAGTTAAAAGTCCCCATTCAACAAGGTTGTGCTGTGTAACTTTGCCTCTACCTATTTGAACAACGTCAAGGTGACATTTACAAAATGAGAAGGAATTATGGGATATCAATGTTGCTGCATGGTAATGAAAGAATTTGTTTGTCACCAAGCAATTATAGTTCACCCTCCATAAAAGTGCTATTTGCAACACAAACAATTTCCATAGCTAATGCCACGTGCGAGAAAATGATATGGTAATTCAATTTCTATCCCAATCACACCTCACAACAAACTTACTAAAAGCTTCAATCCTTTTAGCTGCCAAAAAGCAATTTTCTTCCATTACCCTAATTGTTTACACATTCCCATAGTTACCTGAATCATTTTCAGCCGACCGCCGCATATCCAAAGGGCTGTCGTTCCTTTTGGCTTTAATTCGGTAACACTCACTCGTCCCATTCCCACTGGTACCACTGCCGAATCGCTTCTCAAAGCGATCTCCTTCACATTCACTGGAATCAATTTGACAGCGTGTCGCCAAATTGTGTTCAACTCGTTCTGCCGGAACCATATAACAATCCAATGACCCTCGGCGTAGCGACGGATGCAGACTTGCCAAATTAAAACCATTATTGTTATTATTGTGGTAATAGGCAGCCATATTCAATTTTCCATAAAATTCTCCATGATCAACTCGCCGCGGACTGTTGCCAGCAGCACCACTTTTATATAACTTCATCCTAGCCAAGTCACCAAGTTCTTCTTCATTGCCGGATGATTCAATCGAACTTCTCCGCTCACTGTCTCCTCTACGCGACCGTGTCAATATGTCATTTATCGAAAACGGAGTTGAAGCGATCGATTTCACAGTTGACGTTGTCAAACTCATGTTCACGTCCGATCACAAGCACGGTTTTCCACCAACTGATATCCAAACTAGCGCAGTAATCAAATCATGCACTCAACCAATATGGACCAAGACCAAGTCCCGGTATACACTAGTAGTATGACACGACCGCACTTAACGAGTTCCCAAGTGGAAATGATGGATTTTCCGTTTGTGTTTTCGACTGAGAGTTGTCCGAAAATAAAAACCTGACAGCAATTTCACCACATTCACTCCGTCCGGGAAACACAAGCATACCATACGCCTCTGGCATAATAGGGAAAAGCGAGCACGTGCTCTTTAGGCTGGTCCTTGATCGATGATGAATCATTTCAAATTTAATTCCTGTATGATTTCCGACAAAGCATGGAACTTTTACTCGTTCAATTCAAACCCAATCAAAACAATATTCTGGAAAAAGATGCCTTCTTATTTTTTCCGAACCGTCCTAATGTTTATTTTACCATTTTCCACCGCCAATCATCATCTCGGAAGCCAAGCAGCATGGCCAACAAACCGAGTAACAAGTGGGCATCATTTCCAACGCGTCGCTGTTGTTGGGCATAATACGAAGCTAGCGAAATAATATTCACCACTGAGGCCCACTTCACCACTGATTTTCCCGTGTTCACCCCACTGGCTCTCTATGCGGCATGCTTGCCAACACGGGATGGGCGGGTTTGTGATGACGAGCGGGGCCAAAGAATAAACAGCCTCTTGATTGGATAAGAGCCCGAGCTGTGATTGGCCGAGCGTCGCTTGTTTGCCGAGTTGAAGTGACGTGTGAGTGAGTGTGGTGAATTTAACTACGTGAACTCTCGACTGTGTTGAAGTGGCAGACGAGAGAGTAGCAATCTTTCTTTCATCCCTCGCTTCTGTTTTCCATCCTCGCCAGCAAATTTTCTTAGTGGGATTTCAAGACTTTTACGAGCTAGAGAGAGAGAGAGTAAGTATTGTTAAGGTAACGAAGCAAGAGCAAGACAGAATACATAGGAAAATGTTGAAGTGCAAGCGATGTTTTCTTTGAATTTTACTGATTACTTCTTAATTCTTTGAGAAGTTGTTTGATCGAAGTGTCTTCACCCGGCGATGTCCTTTGGAGCGAAAACTTCCTGAAAATAATAATAAATTCTCCTAGGATTCCACTATTCTGATGGCTTCTCATATCCTGTTAAAATACATTTTTTGTTCAATTTTAAAAAATTTCGGTTCACCCATTGGAGTAGCTACCTGGTGGCAACATTGGTGGATTCTTCGTGTTCTCTGCAATTTTTCATAAGTTTTGTCAGCTATCGTGGATACTACTTCAAGTGGTTTTTAAAAAAAGACTACGACCTTATATTACAGCTGTTAATTTTACGCGTGTTCGCGCCATTTTTTTCCAGCTAGGCACATTTTTTACTGCGACCAGTTTTTTTTTATCTATTGTGGTGAGCCCCTATTTTATTTTATTTACGCCACATCTCAGGGTGTCATATCACTGTTGGATTGAGTGATTTCCACTTGCTGACTATAGGCATTGTTCCAGTAAGGTATTCTAGAACGAATAAAGTTTATAGCCTTACTAGGAGAGTTCAACCATACATCTGAGGATTGTATTAAATCTTTAAAAAAAAA
>JASCZW010019461.1:0-13718 GCA_034211315.2 Aedes japonicus
AATTTTAAACATATTTGATTAACTTTTTTGAAATTTTATTTCCGTCCGTTTGTGCTAAACTAAATGAAGCACAATTCTTGAGAACAAACCATGTTGATAAATCTTGTAGTTTTTACATGAATCCGTTTCTACTGAGAAAAAGTGCAAAAAATATAAGACATTGCCTCCATTTTCAAGTGCTAAGCTCCGTATTGTTCATTTTTTTGAAAATTGAAAAAGGTGCATCGATAGCAAACTTTTCAAGGAACAATTTGGCTACAAAACATTTCTATATATTATTCACAATTATTAGTGAATGTGATTGCAAGCCAAAGTCAAATTAGCATTTTATCTCATAAAATTAGCCTTCAATGTTGAAAGAAATCACGAGACGATGCATGAACCTGCGCTGGGGGACAAAAATGAACAAAATGATTTTTCTAACTAATCCACTGTGCAGGGCTTAGCCTAACTTTATAACAACCGAAAACATTCAATTTCTAGGCAAAATTTTAATATATTCGGAATTTGATAAAAAAATGCATACGTTTCCTACAACAAGCTAAATTTATTCAAAAATTCTAAAGTTTAACTCGTTCGAAAGTCTCCAATGTAGTTCAGTAAACTTCATATAACCATCATTATAGTTATTTTTGGTTTCTTCTTGCGTGTGATGTGTCATATGACTGAAATCGGTTCTTTTCAGATGCTGGTTAGATCTCCAGGGATTATCCGGAACATCCTGGACACTGCATATATGCATCATATGAACTATTTTACATCGTTTTCAATTCTCTTGAGCCTTTCGATGTCCAATTTGAGATGTCGTATGACCTATCTTGTGGTGTAATACCTACTATTCATTGAAACAATAGAATATAATTAATTTGATTCTGCAACGATCGGGCCAAATCAAATAATTGTTGAATGTTGAAACAATATACAATGAAAAAGCGAAAAACTTTTAAACGGCAAAGACCCACTCTGAACATCGAAGTGAACTCAACTCTGTTCCTGCATTCATCGCTTGGCATCCGTTTGAATGTAGAAGTACGGAGGAAAAACATGTTTCTTTCACACCGGGATTACTCGAAATTCATATGCAAAACTATATTATATTTTTACATCAAAAGATTGCTAAGAAAATTTGCAATCTTATGGTACCAACAAAAGTACATAAAACAAAATTTCATAGCATACTTTTTGAATTTGCAAACCACCTAAAACGTTCCACGCTATGGGAGCTGCGAACCGTGGGAGGTGGAGGACGAAATAATAATAATAACCAACAGCACAAACCGTCTGTTCATTTCCAGTTTTAGTATATGTCCAGCCGTAGCTAGGATAGGATGCACGTTTCGGTTAGGAAGAATTGAACATCGAAGAGGATTATTTTGAAACGCCGACAACGTGGCATCAGTATTTTTCAGAATGAGGAAGTGCAGGGAAGATGTTTGTTCAATTGATACAATTTGTTATTCCTCTTTTTCAAATGATTAGTCTAACGGCTTACAAAATACCTGAATATATCCAAACTGACTAACAGTCAGGTAAAATCGTTTGAACTTTATGCATCGTTCTATATTCCATAAACAACGAGTCACTTGTTGAATTCAAATGGATATTGCATATGTTGAATTAAAACAAATCTTTGTTTTTTTTTCCCTGTGACCAAAACTTTTATTGTATTGGCCAGATGATACATACATTTTAGGAAAATTTGCAGACTATTTTCATCGACCACCTAATTAACTAACTTGAAGTTAATTAATCCATATCAGAACCGTTTCGCCAATATTTGAAAGGAAAAAAATGTAGGCATATTATACATCAGAATGTTCAAGTGTTTTACGGAAAGTTGTATAAGCAATAAGAATATTTTGAGAAAATTTAAACCAATCATCTGACGATATGTGTATGTGCCAGCAGAGTTCCCAAAATAATAAATCAATTAAGTTTGGTAATTTAGGTAAGTATATTGCGAGGAATAAGTATTTTAAAGGCATGGTGTAGTGCCTTTAGATATTTTGAAAGACGTAAATAAACGTTTAATAATTTTGAAAATAGCTGCATTAGTTCTTTATTAGTCAAAACATTGAAGTATTTTAATGAATAATATTCTGAGATAATTTATCAAATCATCTCGAGAACTCGAGAACCATTCATGCAAATGGAACCAAATTTGGCATGTGGAGGATTCTAAAGGCAATGATTGTATGGTTGTTTAAAAATTAAAAAAATTGTTTCAAAATAAATGAATAAATATGAAACATAAATTTTAACTAGACGTGAGAATTATTTAGGTAACTGAACTGAAACATGAATACTTTTCGGGTAAGTAGCATGTTTTCGTAGAAGTTTAAATCCCATCTTATTCAATAAAAAAACTTAATCTGAAAAACAACCCTAAACGTGCCAGTTCTATTATATTTTCATTCATTTTGTTGCAAGCGTAGCAGCACTCGCACAGGGTTCAGCTAAGGTTCAGGTATAAAAGTAAAACTGCTCAAATCTTTTAATGGATAATTTTTAAAGAAAATCAAATGCGAAATGTTTGGCTAGAGATTTTCTTGACAAATTGGATTCGTTTTTTTTATGCTTGACCTGTACTTGTTCTTGAGTTTCTTTTTATGATTTTTATTGTACTTCAGAACACTATGAAAAATATGAACAAAATCAAATGACAAACTAGAACAAAAACAAAGAATATAAATGGTTTTGAAACCTAAGACTCTTTAAGTTGAATCAACATTTTAATGAGCCTGGCAGTTTGCTTAACTAACTCATTTTTTTAAATATCTTAAAAAGCGCTTTCCTTTCTTCACCGTGTCCAATATATTCTATACAAAATTAAACTTTATTTATTTCAAATCGATACTCCAGATTTTATTGATAACTTTACCCATTATATTGCAATATAATACTGATCAGCTTCAGTATATGTTTTATAATAACACCGCCTTTAACCATCTTGACCAGCTCCAGACGTTTTTCGAAACCATCACAGGCGGCACGCATGACTTCCCTCGGCATTTCGTCTAAATTCGTTGGATTACGTTTTGAATTGCTTCATATTAGACGCCCTGTAGTCATTTACCTTCGCCAGCATGTATGACCATACGAAATAATCCAAGGGATTCAGATCTGTTGAACTGGGAGGCCATTCATTCTTGTCCAAAGAGTCGGTCAAATTTTCTCGGCACCAGCCCTGAACGAGATTTGCAGTATGCGATGGCGCTCCGTCCTGCTGAAACACATGGTGATCATCTACAAATACCTCTTGTACATATGGCTTGACAATTTTCTCCAAAACTTCCGTTTTATAATATACGGCATTCACTTTAACGCCTTTTTCGATGAAAAGTTGCACGACACCAATGCAAGGAAAAAGTATATGAGAATATATTGGACACGGTGTATTTCATGTTTATTATATCAGGAATAAAGATAAGTACTTTTATAAATTAATTTCCTAGTATTTTAGTAAATTCAATAATAATTCAAGGAATCAAATTAAGGCAAAATATGGGGGTTCAATAAGATTTTAGCCATTATAACCAAAACTTCGCTTTTGATTTTTGGAATATTTTGACAAAGTTTAAACAAATCGTTCAAAGACTTATGAACTCCATTATGTTAAATATTACTGTTTACAAAAAAGGCAGTATTTCGTATGCATTAGGATAAAACCAAGTATTTTTCAACTGATGCATTTTTTTGGGCAAACACGTAATCAATATGAATAATTTTCTTAGTTTGAAGCCATTCTAAGACAACATCTTTTGACAAATTAAAAATATTTGACATATATTTGTTTGTTGCTGCCTAATAATTCCAGATAAATGTATTGCAAGTCTAAAAGTTTAAGGTATTTTAATTTTCTTTGTGAAATATGTAAAAATATTTTTAAATAATCATCTTACATCATTTTGATACGCCTGATAATTTACGAAAATAAACAAATACATATTAAACACTATGAAATTGGCTTATTTTTCTCAAGTTAATTTGTGAATACATAAGTCAAACTTATAAAGTAAAAACAGTTAAAATAAATCATCTGATGGCATTTGGACTTGCTTAGTGATTTTTGAAAATATTCAAAAACATTGTACAAATACTTTCAAATACTACATTTTATAGAAATAAATAAATGAAATTAAATAATGAGATGAATTTGACATAATTTGAAAAAAGCTGTATTCGTTATTTCTTGTTGATAAATTGTAAGTTTACAGAATGATCTAAGAGAATTCAAAGAAATCAGCCGGTGACATTTTCATGGGGGTAGCGATTTTCTAAAATAATTTAGTTCATTGAACAGCTTTTTTTAAATGATTTAAGTTGTTTGGTGAATATATTGTAAATTGAAACCATCGATTTTCATAAAAGTTTTCTAAGCAGTGTGTGCAGGAATTGTTTTGAATTAATGAACCCATATTTAAATTATTTTAATGTATCGTATTTTGGTACAGTTGGTCAAATTTATTCAAGAATGATTTCATCTTGATTCATCTAATACTTGTAGAATATTAACACAACTCATTCAAAGTGATTGAATAGTGGCTGGGGCTTATTTCAAATAATGACGGTCATTTTGAATGATTTGGAAAAGATTTAGTAAAGTCATTTTAGATAAATATTTATTTTGGATATGTGTACAGTTAATTTTATTTTGATTTGGCTTCGGAATATCTGATATAATAAAGTTTTGGTTTTTTTTAAATTGTCTTATCCATTTCCAATTTGTGAGGTTTGATCAAAACGATTTAGTTTAGCAAATAATAATTTGTTTTATTCAGGAAATTTGCACAAAATATTCAGAATAATTTTACTGATGGGGGGAATTCGAAAAAATACGCCCTTTTTGAGGAATTTGTAAAAAATCATTCAGGACATTTCGAAAAACTAAAAATATTGCTAAAAATGATACATGAATAGAGTATCATTTTTTCAGAAAATTTTCTTCACCATCAAATGATTTGCTTTTATTTTACAGAATGATTTAGAGTACTATGAAAGTCATTCAAAAAAAAAAAAAAATAGATAACTAGTTAGTGAAAAATAAAAAAAAAACATTTTTTATTTCTTTAGAAAATCACTCGGAACATCATAATTGAATTACATAGATGATTCATTTTCATAAGAAAATTATTCATTAAAATAGATAAACATTACATTAGAAAATCACCAGGTTTATGTGTCTGTTGAAAGCAGTCCAATTTTTATTTGAAATTTTCTCAAAATGTTCTAAAAAGCTTCGAATATCATACACACAATTATTAAGACATTTTGACTTACATTTTATTAACTTTAAATGACTAACCCAAGTGTTTTCCAAATTGAATATTTGTGCTGCTATTTTCACCAAACTTTCATGTTCCTTGGGATTGCATAATGTATTTTAGTCCAGTTTCTATTCATCAAAATGCTTCTAAATGATTTGAGAAAATCATATTAGTGTTTGACAAAATTCTAACAATACTATCACAAATATAATAATTGCATATTTTAGATTCAAATATATGTACGTATTGTATTCTAGTAAGCTTTTAACAAAATTATGTATAATTTAATTATTCATTAAAAACAAAAAGTGATGCATATCCAGATGCTGTCGGAGGATTTGTTAAATTTTCTCGAAATATTATAGAGAGAATTATTCATTCGAATACTTTAACCTTTTTTTAAATATTTTTAAAATTTTGTACAATGTATTTACGTACTTTAGAAATCTTAAGGCACTACAAAATGTCTTCAAATTATTATTTTTTTTATAAATTTTTGAGAAAATTCCAAATGGTTAAAAAAACGTTATTGTAGAAAATTACCAGGCACATTAAAATATCGTTAGACCATTTGTTTAAATTTTCTCAAAATATTCTTATTACTTATACAACTTTCCGTAAAACACTTGAACATTCTGATGTATAATATGCCTACATTTTTTTTCCTTTCAAATATTGGCGAAACGGTTCTGATATGGATTAATTAACTTCAAGTTAGTTAATTAGGTGGTCGATGAAAATAGTCTGCAAATTTTCCTAAAATGTATGTATCATCTGGCCAATACAATAAAAGTTTTGGTCACAGGGAAAAAAACAAAGATTTGTTTTAATTCAACATATGCAATATCCATTTGAATTCAACAAGTGACTCGTTGTTTATGGAACATAGAACGATGCATAAAGTTCAAACGATTTTACCTGACTGTTAGTCAGTTTGGATATATTCAGGTATTTTGTAAGCCGTTAGACTAATCATTTGAAAAAGAGGAATAACAAATTGTATCAATTGAACAAACATCTTCCCTGCACTTCCTCATTCTGAAAAATACTGATGCCACGTTGTCGGCGTTTCAAAATAATCCTCTTCGATGTTCAATTCTTCCTAACCGAAACGTGCATCCTATCCTAGCTACGGCTGGACATATACTAAAACTGGAAATGAACAGACGGTTTGTGCTGTTGGTTATTATTATTATTTCGTCCTCCACCTCCCACGGTTCGCAGCTCCCATAGCGTGGAACGTTTTAGGTGGTTTTGCAAATTCAAAAAGTATGCTATGAAATTTTGTTTTATGTACTTTTGTTGGTACCATAAGATTGCAAATTTTCTTAGCAATCTTTTGATGTAAAAATATAATATAGTTTTGCATATGAATTTCGAGTAATCCCGGTGTGAAAGAAACATGTTTTTCCTCCGTACTTCTACATTCAAACGGATGCCAAGCGATGAATGCAGGAACAGAGTTGAGTTCACTTCGATGTTCAGAGTGGGTCTGTGCCATTATGCCGTTTGAGTGTTGCTTATGTGTTAAATATTATTCAGCTATTATTTTGCTCGCTATGAATGGAGAATATAAAAATAATTTTATTCTATTGAGTCTATGAAAATGTGATTTATGTGCATATACTTATATTTATCTTCATATCCATTCCCCTATAAAATAAAAACTGCTGGATTCACGTACTTGAACAAAATTATTTAACAATATAAGGAATCTTGTTGTACCTTGATCAGAATATAATGAATATTCTGGAAATATTTGACTATTTATGAACAAGATTCATGTGAGCGTAGCAATAGGAGAATGTCAGCGGTGATTGTATTTGCCAATATGAGAATAAGATTTGTAAAGTACCGGAGAACAACTGGGAATATTTTAAAGAAGATCTCTTCTGCGAATCTTCTTTCATCATTCTTACTTTTTTATGATAACAATACTTCTTCGGCAAATTATATCAACAAAAAGAATTATAAAATGTTCATTATGTACCATAGTGTAGATGTGTTGGTGATTGGTTCATTGTATAGAGCAGTTCATTCAATTATTTTCAAATCGGTCGTTATTCTCAGATCCTCGACTGACTTTGCCCTTAAGAGCTGCCATAGAATTCCCTAGAAGCGAGTCATAGAATGTTCTACACTGAAAATTTATTTTCGTAGATTAGCTTTCACTCGTTTCGTGAACATGGATTTTGTACATATAACAAATGTCCCGTAAATTGTATGAAACGTTCGTATGGCTTGTCATCTAACAAAAATCTACCATTACACAATTTTTGTACAATGCACAAAATGAATTTCGTGAAGACCAGCCAATCGCTGCTTCTCTTCGAGCGTACTCTTAAGTGTTGGTGTTCCTCCTGAGTTGGCGGAAATCATTAATTTATTTAAGAATAGAAATGAAAGCGCTGTCGAGAGTGAAAACCTCATGCACAATAATCAAGTAACTTCTCAAGAGTCAACACGGTTTAGTGAGATCAACCACGGACTTAATAATAGCTCTTCCTAAAAATATACACTGAAATTTTTTTTTCGTATACTAGCTTTCCCTCGTTTCGTAAACATGGAGTTTGTACATAGAACAAATGTCTCGTAAATTGTTTACAACATTCATATTGCTTGTCATCTATCAACATGTTATAATTACACCTTTATTGTACAATGCACATAATGAATTTCGTGAAGACCAGCCAATCGCTGCTTCTCTTCGAGCGTACTCATAAATGTTGGTGTGGCGGGAATCATTAATTTATCCCACAATAGAAATGATAGCGCTGTCGAGAGTTAGAACCTCAAGCACAAGAATCAAGTAACTTCTCACAAGTCATCATGATTTAGTGAGATCAACAACGGACGCAATAACAGCTCTTCACTAAAAATATAGGATCGAACCCCATGTCAGAAACATTAAAAAATAAAAGGCTGAACAACTTCTCGTGGTTGCGCTTTTTTTTTCAAATACATTTTGAACCGATAAAGTTCTCTGTATAGTTTTCGTAGAATGAACGAATGTTCTTTGTGTGTCAACAAAAGCTTAGTGCGTTTGACAGCTGTGCGTGTGGCATTAAATACGACGGAAGCTTCTTAGAAAGTACAAATCAGTTTCGTTGCAGAAAACAACGAATAGATTTGTTAGTCCTACCTTCGATTTCGTAATATAAACGAAAATTGATTTTCAGTGTACATACTTACTCACTTACTTATGCTAACCCAACCCATTCGAACAGTACCTGCGTTTCAATGTTCTGCTACGAAACTAACGGAACTAATCAAACGGTTTAACGTAGTCTACGTTAACCGGTCGTTTGTTATACACAATCCCACTGTTTTTGCACTGTAGTAACCGCCCAAGCATGTTATACATATTTATTGTATTGTAATAAATAAGTCATAAGTACTTTTCAATGACAAACACTGGTAATCATTATAAGTGTATAGTACTTTATTTCATTCTTTAAGATAACGTAAAAGGGCAAAAAGTGAAAACATAAAATGGAAAAAAATATCCTCATACAAAATTATGAATGCCAACTGTGGGATTTGAACCCTAGTCCTTGACGTGATATGTTTGAAGCTTCTTTGCAGACCCAACTCCAATTGTTGAAAATTAAACTCTGAGTATCTAAAGGGTGTCCACGATGAAATTGCCACACACAAAATTGATTCGCAAAATTCGAGTTTTCATCCGATTGCCATCAAATTTTCAGGGATTGAGAAATAACTATTAAACTTCATTTTACCATTTTACTCGTATTTTATTTACAGTCCATACGCAAATACCCGCACCTTGGCCTTAACCTCAGCCATAAGATTCTGCACAACCTGTGAATCAACCGTTTTTTGCATGTAAACCCATACTTTCTTCAGTTCCTCGACTGTCTTCACTACCTTAGGTCGTTTAAGAAGGTGCTGCTTCATAATCGCCCAGTACTTCTCGATGGGGCGGAGCTTCGGAGTGTTGGGAGGGTTGAACATTTTCGGCACGAAATTGACCTTATTGTCCGCATACCACTTCAGCACGTCCTTGGGTAGTGGCATGAGGCCAAATCCGGCCAGAAGATTGTTGGGACGTTGTGGGCCTTCAGGAGAGGAAGCAGCCGCTTCTGGAGGCACTCTTTTATGTACACCTGTCCGTTCATCGTGTCCAGGGTCACGAAAGGTGTACTCCGCTTCCCGCACGAGCAGATGGCTTGCCAAACCAGGAATTTCTTCGCAAATTTGGACATCTTCTGAGTGCGGACATGCTCCGGAACGCCGAACTTATCCTTGGCCGTGAAAAACAGGTTGCCGGGGATCTGTTTGAAGTCGGCCTTCACATATGTTTCGTCGTCCATGATGCAGCATTCAACTTTCGTCAGCATGTTGAGGTACAACTTGCTGGCACGGGTTTTGGCGGACTTGTTCTGCTTCTCGTCGCGATTAGGGGCCTTTTGTACCTTGAACGTTCGAAGCTCAGCCTTAGTTTTGGCCTTCTAGACAAAACTTCGACTTAGGTGCAGCTTCTTAGCCACATCCCGAACGGAGGCGTTCGGATTTCGGTTGAAGGCCCCAACTACGCGGTTGTGATTTTTTGTGTTGTACGGAATACTTTTTCCTTCACTTCTGGGCTTCCGATCGGTGGTCAACCGTTCCTCGAACCGCTTAATCACTCGCGACACCATGGAATTTGCGATTCCCAAAGTTTTAGCGATGGAACGATGCGAGAGATCCTTGTTCTCGTGATGAATGCGCAAGATTTTATCACGCACGAGCTGTTCTTTCGACTCCATTTCCGCGAGTTTTGATCACAGGACTTTAAAACTTGCAGGATGTAAATAATGCACTATGAACTAAATCCACCCAAATTTTCATTTCATCGCAATTTCATCGTGGACACCCTTTATGATATGCTTCCAGTTGGCAGTAAAACCACAATTTTGGAGAAAAAAAAATATTTTAAGGAGTTGAGAGAGAAGGGGAAATGAGGCTACGTGGTTTATAAACAGGCAAATAGGCAGAAAAATATGCTCGCAGAATAACTCGTCTTAAAAATTGTTTGTATGTGAAATTTCTGCAGAAGAGCGAACCAACTTCCGTTCAAAATATCCTCATGTTCCAAGCGATTTACTTTCTGTTAAACCGTATTACTCACTGCAGTATTAATTTAAGCTCATTCGCGATTTACAGACCGAATGAACCCATCCAAAAAATAACGTAACAGTCACCTCTTCATTTTATATCCCCAAAAGCAGAGTTTAATCACACCAATTAATGCTGAACTACGGCTGACACCAAAGGACTGTTTTCATCGCGAAACAAGTGAAATTTCCTCTTCGGGTTCCGATTTCCGCTTCGCTGAACTTCACAGTGCACAACAACTGAATAAAGCAAACAAACAAAATCCCAACCTCAACAAAGATCCGACCCGGGTGGCTTCCACTGCAACCACCAAGTAATTATAAACCACAGTCCGTGAAATTTTTATTCTCATTTTAATTTTAATTCCAGCGTAACATATCACTGGTGCCCCCTCCGTTGCCTATGCAGATGCTGCTCCGTTTCGGAGTATTTTTATTTCATTTCATATTTTATGCTTTTACCGTTCGTCCTTTCAGGTGAGTGCATTTTGGCGTCCCCTAGTGCCATTATTCGGTTCGGAGCGTTTTTTTCCCTTTTTTGTTATTGTTTAACCACGCGCACGCACGGGACCATTAATCTTGTGAAAGGAACCGAGAATTGCCCCAATCTCTGCGGAATATATCCAAAATGCCTGTCAGCTGTCTAAATGCCTTGTTTAAGGTCGA
The DNA here is from genome assembly GCA_034211315.2 of Aedes japonicus. Classification (NCBI taxonomy): domain Eukaryota; kingdom Metazoa; phylum Arthropoda; class Insecta; order Diptera; family Culicidae; genus Aedes; species Aedes japonicus. Next base: position 11,051 of record JASCZW010019461.1, read on the forward strand.
TCAAATTGCTCGGATTTACATGAGCGTGAATGCAAAACACCCAAAAACCTTTACGACCCGGTTGCTGCGATGGATTTAAGGAGAAAGTGGGTGCAATTTGCTTTTTTCAACAACCGGAAAAATGGATTTTCCAAGAGGGAGGGGGGAAAAATCTCCGCCTTGCAGCTGGGGTCTATCAATCAATCCGGTCGGTCGATGCAAAGTTCATCAATATTGTTGTGGCGCTAGAGCCGGCGTCGGTTGATTGATGAATGCGACGAGTTTTGGGCGATACCCTAAACATGACTTGGTCGCCGCCATCGTGTGTATGAATTTGTACTTTTTTTTTTGATCGATGCCTGATTGATTGAGTCGAGGGTACATCATGTGCAGAGAGTTATTATTCACGACTCACGCCCCTCCCCCACGTCCCCGCAGAACAGCTCCCAATTGATGAAACTTTAATCCACGCAAATGCCTCCATTAACGCAGCATGCGGCAAATTCGAAGCGCGCTCCCGAAATTCCTCACAAGTCACAATTGCTGTAAGCATATTTTCATTATTATGCTTTCCATTACGCCTCCTCCGAGCACATCCTTCGGGCACATCCGGTCCGGCATGGCGGTAAAAATAGCAGCAACTCGGGAAAGAGTGCCTAGGCGGTTATCTTCAAAAAGGCGAGTGCGGGCAAGGAGTGGAAGCTAAACAAGTTGTTGTTGGTACACGGAAAATTTAATTTACTTGCAATTACTTGTTTGGTTGATTACAGTAATAAAATAGACTTTTCAGATGAAGAAAGCTCTTTAAACGGACAACTCACTTTTAGTTTAGTTGTTATGTTTGTTTAGAGAATGAACGACCAACAATTCATTTTTTTGTTTCAGAAAACAAGTGCAACTCCGCCCAGTGTGCGGAAGCTAAAATTTTCGCTTCCCTTTCACTCGATCTTAAGGAGTGTATCGAAAAGTAGTTATAAACTTCCAAATAATAAAATAGGCATGAAAACATGGTTAAAATTAACATACTATTTCAGTTTATTATAGCTTAACATGTTTACAAAAGATCCAAACGGAAAACTAGTCATCATGTTCATTTCTGTAGAATGCCCGTACCTTTGATTTGACACCTGCCATCAAATTCTGCACAGTGACCTTTGTGCACTTCCTGGATGCCGCTGCCCAATTTTTCTTAAAATCGGTCATGTTTTGGGACACTGTACCATCCTTCTTAAATATACGCTTGACTATTGCCCAATAGCGTTCGATCGGTCGCAACTGGGGACAGTTTGGTGGGTTGATGTCTTTTCTACGAACTTGATGTTATTCTCCGTCAGCCACTGTAGAGTGGATTTGGCGTAATGTGCCGATGCCAAATCTGGCCAGAAGAGAGGAGGGGACTGGTGCTTTCTATACAATGGTAGCAACCTGTTCTTCAAACATTCCTTTTGATAAATCTCAGCATTTATAGTTCCTTTTGTATAGAAAATTGAAGAACGCAAGCCACATGTGCAAATAGCTTGCCAAATGAGCACCTTCTGACCGAATTTCTCCATCGCAACAGTCGTATCTGCGGTTGGCACACGTTCCCCAACAGATTTAGTATAAAACTGCGGCCCCGGTAGCGTTCTTGAATCTTCTTTAACGTATGTTTCGTCATCCATCAAAATGCACTGGTCGACATTGTCCAAAATGCAGCTGTACAGCTTTCGAGCCCTGGTTTTGGCACGAGACTTTTGTTCCGGAGTTTGTTTGGGCACTTTCTGCTTTTTGTACGTCTTCAAGTCATTCCTGCGCTTGATTCGTTGAATCATTCCGATGCTGGTCCTGAACTTCTTGGCTAGATCGCGAGTAGAGGCAGATTTGTTCCGTTGAATATAATCCACAACTTTTTGGTCCAAATCGGGTTGCTGGAGCCGGGTTTCCGGCCACTTCTTGGTAAATCCTTGAGGGAGCACTCCTTACCAAACTTTTCGATGATGCGTTTTACACTTGCCGGGTGAACATTTACTCTTTCGCAATCTGGTTGTAAGTAACACCTTTTCGGTGCACCAAGTGTGCAGAATTTTCTTTTTAGTCTCAAATTCAATTCGCGACATTTTGAATACAACTTTATCAACGGAAATGAATGAACCGAATAATCATTTTTGACATGTAAACAAAGCAAATGGCGCTTACACGCTAAAAATATATACAGTAGTTTATGCGTAATAACGCATCGAATGTTTATAACTACTTTTCGATACACTCCTTATTTGTGGAGACCAACGGCAGGACAAACACCGGAGGCAGTAATGTAGCCGTAATGAAATAAAATTCCATTCCATTACGGATTCCCCCCGTCCCGTCGCGGGATGGGACACAGTTCCTTCATATTATGAGAAGTTATGATGAGAGTAACTGGAGCCTAACGGAGGCTCGGTGGGTCGTAAATCAAACAAAATATTTAATACCGTTTGGCTCGATATTAAATACGATGAAGCCAGATGGTTCAATTTGATAATCTGGGCTCCAGTTTTCAGTGGGAGATCGGCTTCCGGTAAGGTTTTGACTAGTTGTGGCAGGGGTTTTTTTATGTTCCAAGTTCTAATGGAACAAAAAATTCCAGATATTTTGTGAACTTTGTGTGCGCTCCATTTGAAACGTTGAAACAGTGTCTAACAATTGGATTTCGTTCATGTATGTGTTCTCA
>JASCZW010019462.1:0-13717 GCA_034211315.2 Aedes japonicus
CCCCCCTGTCACATATTGTCACAAATTTGATACCCCCTCCCCACCTAAAGAGTGGACGTCATTTTTGAACCACCCCTAAGTGAAATACGAAGTGCTCTGCCAGTCGTTGCAATCCAGGGTGAGATAGGTCTCGTCGTCCATCACCATCGCCACGTCGCGATTCGCCTGGAAAATCGAGCTGACCATCTTGTTCAGCCGCTGCCATTGCGTCATTGTCAGCAGCTCCGAAACCAGTGGACGCGACTTCCGCTTTTTGACATGTACAGGGGATGATCAAAAAGGAGAAGACTAGCAAAATTTTGTCCAGATTCAAAGTGATACAGTTCGGTGAATAATTACCCGTTTTTGATTAAATTAAAAGCGTTCGACGGGAAATTTATTCTTGTATTAGCATGTTTAATCAAAATTTGATTTGACTTCCGGGCACCGGAGATATCACGGATACGTTGAGGTTATGTCAAATGTGCTAATTTTCTGCAGCTCGTTATTTTTTATGTTACATGAAAATCGGAGATATAATATTTTACTCAGAAACTAAAATTCATAATAAGTCTGTCAGTGGTTGAAGATCGTAAACTACCAGTGGTATTGGTTTGTAAAATCATGAAGTTTGATATGTCGCAAGCCAGGTTTGATACAGTTCTATCTCTGGCCATTACACTGGTAGGGTACTTCCTTCACGATTCCCGATAATGAATCCGGAACTACGGAAAATAACGAAATGTCCACTACTCTCCTAAAAACAAGGATAAATTTGTGATCGTATGGAAAAAGATGCATCTAATTTGGTTAAGGTTACGCAGAGTTACAGATAAATTAAAAAGGAGTTTTTCAACATAAGAAGTGTCAGGCAATAGGGTAAAAAACTACATTTTACGGAAATGGCCATATCTCGGTTGTTTATGAGCCGATTCACGATCTTCACCCACTGACAGACTAATTATGAATTTTAGTTTCTGAGAAAAATATTATATCTCCGATTTTCAAGTAACATAAAAAATAACTAGCTGCAAAAAATTAGCACATTTGACATAACCTCAGAGTATCCGTGATATCTCCGGTGCCCGGAAGTCAAATCAAATTTTGATTAAACATGCTAATACAAGAATAAATTTCCCGTCGAACGCTTTTAATTTAATCAAAAACGGGTAATTATTCACCAAACTGTATCACTTTGAATCTGGACAAAATTTTGCTAAAGGGTGTCCACGATGAAATTGCCACACTATGAAATTGCTCTAACTTTTAAACGGTGGGTAGAATTTATTGAAAATTTGGATGGATTTAGTTTATAGTGCATTATTCACATCCTGCAAGTTTTAAAGTCCTGTGATCAAAACTCGCGGAAATGGAGTCGAAAGAACAGCTCGTGCGTGAAAAAATCTTGCGCATTCATCACGAGAACAAGGATCTTTCGCATCGTTCCATCGCTAAAACGTTGGGAATCGCGAATTCCACGGTGTCGCGAGTGATTAAGCGGTTCGAGGAACGGTTGACCACCGATCGGAAGCCAGAAGTGAAGGAAAAAGTATTCCGTACAACACCAAAAATCACAACCGCGTAGTTGGGACCTTCAACCGAAATCTGAACGCCTCCGTTCGGGATGTGGCTAAGAAGCTGCACCTAAGCCGAAGTTTTGTCCAGAAGGCCAAAACTAAGGCTGGGCTTCGAACGTTCAAGGTACAAAAGGCCCCTAATCGCGACGAGAAGCAGAACAAGTCCGCCAAAACCCGTGCCAGGAAGTTGTACCTCAACATGCTGACGAAAGTTGAATGCTGCATCATGGACGACGAAACATATGTGAAGGCCGACTTCAAACAGATCCCCGGCAACCTGTTTTTCAAGGCCAACGATAAGTTCAGCGTTCCGGAGCATGTCCGCACTCAGAAGATGTCCAAATTTGCGAAGAAATTCCTGGTTTGGCAAGCCATCTGCACGTGCGGGAACGGACAGGTGTACATAAAAGAGTGCCTCCAGAAGCGGCTGCTTCATCTCCTGAAGGCCCACAACGTCCCAACAATCTTCTGGCCGGATTTGGCCTCATGTCACTACTCCAAGGACGTGCTGAAGTGGTATGCGGACAATGAGGTCAATTTCGTGCCGAAAATGTTCAACCCTCCCAATACTCCGGAGCTCCGCCAAATCGAGAAGTACTGGGCGATTATGAAGCAGCACCTTCTTAAACGACCTAAGGTAGTGAAGACAGTCGAGAAACTGAAGAAAGTATGGGTTTACATGCAAAAAACGGTTGATTCACAGGTTGTGCAGAATCTTATGGCCGGGGTTAAGGCCAAGGTGCGGGCATTTGCGTATGGACTGTAATTAAAATACGAGTAAAATGGTAAAATGAAGTTTAATAGTTATTTCTCAATCCCTGGAAATTTGATAGCAATCGGATGAAAACTCGAATTTTGCGAATCAATTGTGTGTGGCAATTTCATCGTGGACACCCTTTAATCTTCTCCTTTTTGATCATCCCCTGTATGCTCATGTTTACCAGGTACTTTTTCACTGTTTGGCCAGTTGAACTGACCTCCCGGCCAAGCGCACGTAGCTATGTAGCCACTTTTCCCTCGGTCTTCTTCTTCAGCATCCTTTGGAGCTTCTTGTCGCTCAGGGTTATCGGCCGTTCGAAACCGGGCTTTCTTTCGATGCTCTGATTGTTGTTCAATAGTACCAAGATGTTGTAGATGCCGGAATGGGTGTATCTGGCGTCCACAAAGTGTCGCAACGGGGCGGGATGCCGTTCTTTGAACGCGCACATTTCTGAACGGAGTACCTTAACTGTTTTGTCCATCACGGTTAGAGTCCGCCTGACAGACCTGTCAAATCTTTTCTGCTGACTTATGGGTTACTATGATTGATGCTGCATTAGTAGTTTCGCCAGTGCCGCTGAAGGTACACCCATGAAAAATTGGCAATTTATGTACATAGTTTTTAATGCAAAAATTGCATTAAAATAGACTGATTTTAATAATTGTGAGTCATTTTTATTTAGTTGTTATAATTTTATTTGGCGAATCATATTTGTATTTGTGTTTTATATGATATTTTACGTTCGTTTAATCAAAATATTTAATCAGAGTCAAGACTCCTAACTTTTCTTGGAACATGACCCATTAGCTTCTGCACAGTGGTAATTCTCACCATTTTGACCAATCTTTTTTAAATTTTTGAATGACGTCCGCTGATTTTATGAATATTCAAAGCTTTGCTTTGGTTAAAGTCTCGATTAGCCGTGCCTCCGGGAGGTTCGGCGGATTCATGTCTTTCGGCACGAAACATACATTTTGACTTTTGTACCATTCCAAAGTGTCCTTTGCGTAAGGACATGACGCCAAATCAAGCCAAAACACTACTTGACCTTCGTGCTGCTTGATCATCGACAATAATCGCTTCTGGATACATTCCTTAACGTATTTCTAAGTGTTCATTGTCTCCGTTGTGATGTACGGACTAGATGTTTTACCACACTCGCATATTGCCTGCCAAACCATAACCTTCTTACCGAATTTTTCGGTACATATTGCCTTCTCCGTTTTGGGGATGTATTTGTCTTCGCGTACAGTATAAAATTGTGGTCCGGGAAGCGATTTGTAATCTAGTTTCACATACGTTGCATCGTCCATTATTATACACCCAGAATTTCGCAAATTGAAAAAAAAATTGGTCGTCAATTCTCTCTTTGGTCCCCGCTAGGAGAATACGGTGAAAATTTGGTCGTCAATTCTCCCTTTGGTCCCCCTTGTGAGAATATGGCGAAAAAATTTTTTCAATTTTGCCTATAGTCCCACCTATTAACAGTACAGCACCTAGTGTCATCCTCTACTACCAGTTTTTCATCAGTTTTTCGCAACATCCCGAACGGAAGTCACTGGTTTTCACTGATTTTTCGCTTGTAGGCATCCCTGATCTTTTTATCGACATCCTGACTAACAGGACCGGATTTCCGAACCACTCTTCGGCGCATCTTCAAACGTACACTGTTCTCTATATTTTCGAATCGCAGATCGTACCGCTCCGACACTACACCCTCTTCCTTTTTTTTTTCAAGAATAGTCCGCTCCCAGTTTTTCCGGAGTAACACCGCGTATTTTTATAGGTAACACAAAACTGAGCACTTTTTTGATGCTATGTCATTCAGAAATGTACAATCTGAAGGACGCTGCCAAAACATGTTGAAATATTTCATTATATTCAAAGTGACCGTTAAAATAAGGTGTGCTTATACTCTCTGGAACAGTCGTTATATGACTGAAATTATTGAGTATAGAAATTCTTCTATTAAAATCAATCCCTACAATGATTTTTCTGTTATTTCAGAGTAAAGTTAGCAAAGCAGGTTGACAGTAACCAATTGTGGGTACACTGAAATCACTGTCACTTCTTTCCCAAGTAACAGTTTTGGTTTTATGAAAGTTCTTTAGAACGTGATGCAAACTTGTGAGAATGCTATAAAACTAGGATAAAAGCTACCATTTTACTAGGGTTCCCAACCACGTGAAGCCTCAGGTGGACAATGTACACGAAGGTATTTTTAACACTGGGGATACGTTCTGCTTTTATTATGAAGCTGCGTGAAAATACTATATTAAGTTGATCGATTCACATGCATGAACAATTTAAATTATTTCGATTTTGATGTTAATATATTAACTTTTCGTGCAATGGTCAAAATACAGACGTTAAATTTTCAGTATTTACATCAAAATTTGATTGTTTTAATAAACTGCAAAATGTGATTAAATTTAAGTAAATAGGTGTTTCCATTCTGGAGTTATCACCGAAAACAGCCCGCATGAAAAACTACAAGGTACAGCTCCATTGAATACTTCGTAATGATGACGTAGAACTAAGCAACTAAATGTAAGCCAGGGTGATTGGGCAATTGAAAATTTTTGAATTAACATTTTCAGGCCTAAATTTTCCAAGCGTTATGAAGTAGGCCATTGTTTTGTGTTCTGATTTATTTGGTGCTTAATAACATAGAAATGATTGAAAAAAGTAGAAATTTTTTTTGAGATGTTGCAGGTCTTCCAAACTGTCCTGGAGTTCCGTTCCAAGTCCAGTTATAACGGTAGCTTTATCCGCTATACAATATGATATGCATACGCATATGCATAATCAACGTCCTGGAAGACCAACAGAGATTGTAAAATAATCTTTGGTTATTCTACGCCAAACAAACTAACTGAACTTTGTATAACCCATAAAGCTACTGTTACAATTGTAGACCTTAAGTTTTGAAGCACAGTATGAATGACCTGAAGCTAACAAGATTATTCTTTGATGTCTGTGGATGTTTCAGAATATTTATTGAATATGTTTGAATCTTGACCGTAGCCAAAGGCTAAGGTTACTACTGAATATCTTATGTTCTGAACTCAAAGTCAGTCTTTATGAACTCGATCATCTCAAGATAATCTGATAATGACTGGTGACCTTCCCGAAGGTGCATAAGTTATAAAACTAATGTTACTTACTTCTGAGCTCAAGGGTAGTTTCGGACATAGTCCCGTAGATGAGCAGCATCGTGCCCGAAACCGGTCGACCAAAAGGTAAAAAAATTTAAATTGTAAGAACGATAAGTGTTGTGTCTTGTCTCACGTCGCGTTTTGTTAGTGTCGTTTAGTTCTTACGTCAGCATGAAAATCATAACAATAAGTAGGTAGCTTTGGTGACCTAGAACATCCCAAGATATCTAATTAGATTTTGTTACCTTCAGAAGACTAACTTAATTATAAAAAAAATACATATTACATACATTACTTTGTTAATTCCAGAAAGGTAAATTTTAAGCTGTATATTTGAAGTTATGAACTCAAGAATAGTTTGTTTAAAATACAACATCCAAAGATTACCTCATAGTGTCTGTTGTTTTTTCCAAGATATTCAATGAATGTGTTTAAATACACAGTGTAATTTTGCATAGCCCAGAAAGGCTTTGTTAAAACTATTGTTCTCATGTTCTTTTCTCAAGGACTGCTTGGATGACTTAGAACATGTCATATTCCTTTATAATACTTGTAGACTTTGAAGAATAATAATGTAATATGTTTGAATATTTATTGTAAGTGATTGATAAATATTTATTTCAGAGACCTTCAGCCGTTGACTGGTTTGTCTCTTAAAATTTATTGTAAGTTTGTTTTGCCTAAAATTTACTGTTAAAACTGTAAATCTAAAATTTTGATCGCTAGAACAGTTTCGATTATCTAAAAGATCACAAAGTTCAAAAAAAGACTGCTGATCTTCCAAAATATTCATAGAATCTAATTGAGTACATAAAGTCACCCATTATAGCCCAAAAAAATACTGTTACAATTGTAAATCTTACGTTTTGAATTTAAGGACAGTTTGGATGACTTAGAACGTGCTAGTTTATCTCAAATTGTTTGTTTATACATTCGAAAATATTCACTGAATATGATTGAATACGTTGCATAACTATGTATAGCGCAAAAAGCAATAGTTACTACTATAAATTTTATTTTCGAAACTCAAGGACACTTTGGATGGCCTTAAATATCACAATATTATCAAATAATAACTGATGACCTTGCAGAAGGTTCATTCAATATGTTTGAATAGCTCGCAACCTTGTGAAATGTTTGCATATGAAAAAATGGACATTTTTCGGATAATGATAAAAAAAAGCTATGACAGATAATTATTTTCATAAATGTCCCATGGAAGGCCATTATTTAGGCTAATTTGCAAATAAAACGCCCTCGCAAGCGGCCTTCTGGCAGTTAACCGGAACATTTGCCATGGCATGCCACGTTGGTACCACATCGATATTCAGCCGCTCCATCTCCCCCAACGATCGCTTCGAGTAGTGGGCCGACGCCAGATCCGACCAGAACACCGCGTTTTCACCCTTATGGTATTTGTTGATGAACGAGACAACTTCCGACAGGCATTTTGTACTATAACATAACAGCACCTTCTTGGGGAACTTGGTGTGTGAAATGAACTTCACCTCGGAGCTCTCTTCCTTCCTCAGGTAAGGGGTGATTCAAAAATGACGTCCATCAAATTTCAGGTTTTTCAACCCCCCTCCCCCCCTCTGTCACACTTTGTCACAAATATGATTACCCCCCCCCCCATTGGACGTCACACTTCTGAAAAAGAATATATGCATATTGGTTTTATCGATTTCAATAATAACGTGTATTTTAGTTCAAATTGAATCATTTACATGTGTAAAGTTCTTCTGTCCACGGATAAGGAAGTGTGTTTTGATGGAAATAACTGGCAGAGATAAGTGAAGATATTTGTTCGACATTTTTTCTTCTGTATAAAACGTAGTTTTTTAAATATTTTTTTTTAAACTGCACTCACTTAAGAAACATTTTAGTTTTGAATTTAAAATAATCTTAGTTAAAAAGTAGAAGAAAAACTTGACTGATTATGATTCAGAAATGCCTATTCAATTAATAATTTCATTGTATATTTTTATTACTCTTGATAAATATTAAAGTTGCGATAGTTTTTAAGATTCAAAAACAAAGCTTTATTAAAATATGGTGATTCGTAGATTTTTCTCTAGACCACATCGGTATGAGTGGCTACATTAACATCTTTACAACCATCAAACTAACTAGATTACAATGGATAAAATTTAAGAAATGGGGAGTTTTAGTTGAGTTTATATCATTTTTAGATTTTCCAATAATACTTACTTTAAAAATTCATAACTCATGAACCACACTCATGCACTTACACATCTATGTATGAGATAACCCCGAGTCTAATGTGGAAACCGGTGTTTTTCCCCACTTTTGTGCATAAGTAACAGATTTTTGAGCAAAAGTTACCGCATAATCGGGCAAAATCTGGCTTAAACACCATTGACTGATCTCAGTTCCGCTCTGGTGAATAATTAAAGTTTGCAGTGCAAACTTTGTAAAACATCAATTGAGTTTTAATAAGTGCTTGAAATTTTCTAATCAATATTCAGGAAAGATATTTTACACAACATTATTTCACGGTTAAGGAAAATTGTTCGGAACAATCAGAAAAACACCGTTTGTATGGCGAAAAACATCAAACCAACTTTTATGCGATTGCAAATTTTGATATATCGATATAGGATGTTGATCTCGAGATATGGAAAATTATATGGAAACATACATAATTTTTCTTGTAGAGAAGACGCGCAAAACATCATGCCTCGTAGAAAAAGTACTGAAAAATCTTGAAATTACTCAAAAGTCCGAAAAAGAATATGATCAGAAAGTGAAAAAGAAATGAAATCATGATTATTCCGACAGAAATAATTGTTTTTGATTGCAAAATTTGATATTTAGAACAATACAATTTGAAAGCGATGAGTTTTTTGTTTTTGAAATATATCGAGGATTTTCGTGAGTTACATTGAACAGTCTAGGAAATTCCACTGATATTTCATACTGGGAGATCAAAAAATGATCGCACCTTGACATGGGTTTCAAAAATCAATATTCCAATTTTGTGGGCAATTTTGGTATAGACGATGTTATTTTTCGATTTTCCTGAGCCCTAGAAATTTTTGTGTAAAAAATTTGCAATTTCATAATTTTTCAGTTTGCTGAGATAATTTAAAGCACTTTCCACCACAAGAATATTTTCCTTAGACAATCAGTTATCGAATTTCATAATTTTACCCTATTTTGAAATTTCCATACAGGACTGAAATCATAATTTCTTGTTGATAATAAATTGATTGATTTTTTTTCGCAAAGGATGGTGTTTTATTCAAAGTTCCCGACAGTTTCTCTCAACGTTAAAATTGTGTGCAACACTTAGTCTAGATCATATTTTTTATTGCCAAGAAAATTTCAAGCACTTTTCGATTCCTTAATTATAAACTTTTTTAAAGTAGCAGGTTCTTCCTGACCGCAAACCTTAAGCACTGTCCCATATTCTATAAAATCAAGATTTCAAGATTTATAATATTTTTGTTGCTTTCAAAATAGAATATGCTAACTGAAAAGATTGTTCGCGTACGTATTTATTTTTAACAATGCTGTTTTTTCTATAAAAAATGTACATGTTACTCCAAATTCATAGCCTCACCTCTCTGCACAGCTGACGCTCCATGCTGACCAAGATCAACCAACGTCTTCAGCAACTAACGATTATTCCAGAAAGTATAAGCACAGACAGACGTTTAAGCAAGAGCAAAATTAATCAATAACTTTGTGTAAATTTTCAAATCGCTAGCAAGCGCTAGCGTAAGCAACTGTTGCTTCACTAACGCTACGTAGTTCACTTGGTCGAGGTGCCTAATAATGTGGTGAAGTTGCGGCATCTGCTAGCATGTCAAAATATCACTCGGTCTTTCGCCACATGCCACCCGATATTGACACGATGTTTTGACGTGCAATTATATGCCACAAATCGTCTACAAAACTGACAGATTTGCTTTTTGCTAAATGCTTATTGACATTTCTAGACAAAATAGTCAAAAGGTCGAAAGTAACATTTGGTGCTTGATCCCACCAACAAAATAGCACCAAAAATAGATACAAGGAGTTATTACCCTCCAGTTGGTAGTGGATGTAGATGTTAGGAACCTGGTATTTCCAGGAAATTTAAGTTTTAAGTCATTGTTTACAAATGTTACTTTCGACCTTTTGACGATTTTCTCTAGATTTAGCGATTCCTTTCAAATTGACGGTTGCGGAAATTTACACAAGTCGAGATTCAAGCTTGAATGGCTGTGGTATAAGCACACCTTATTTAAACGGTCATTTTGAATATAATGAAATATTTCAACATGTTTTGGCTGCGTCCTTTTGTTTGCTCATTTCTGAATGACAAAGCATAAAAAGTGCTCAGTTTTGTGTTACCTATCAAAATGCGCGGTCTTACTCCGGAACACCGAAAAAGTATCGTGCACAAATGGTGAACTGTGAGCGGACTCTCCTTAAGAAAATTGGCCAAGGAAGAGAGTATAAGCGTCGGAGCTGTACGATCTGCGGATCGAAAATATAGAAAAAAGTGTACGTTTGAAGATGCGCCAAAGAGTGGTCGGAAATCCGGTCCTGTTAGTCCGGATATCGATAAAAAGATCTGGGATGGCTACAAGCGAAAACCAGCGACTTCCGCTCGGGATGTTGCGAAAAAACTAGGGACCTCGTCGAGTAACGTCATGCGTGCCAAAGAAAGACTTGGGCTAAAAACATACAGAAAGCAGAAAAAACCCAAAAGAAACCCAAAACAGGCCACGTCCGTGAATCTACGGGCCCGCAAACTCTACGATTCGTTATTGTGTAGAATTCCTGGTTGTATAATAATGGACGATGTGAAACTAGATTACAAAACGCTTCCCGGACCACAATTCTGTACTGTAAGCGAAGACAAAGACCGAAAAATTCGGTAAGAAGGTTACGGTTTGGCAGACAATATGCGAGTGTGGTAAAACATCTAGTCCGTACATCACAACGGAGACGATGAACACCCAGAAATTCGTTGAGGAATGTCTCCAGAAGCGATTATTGCTGATGATCAGGCAGCACGAAAGTCAAGTAGAATGGTACAAAAGTCAAAATGTATGTTTCGTGCCGAAAGACATGAATCCGCCGAACTGCACGGAGTCACGGCCAATCGAGACTTTTTGGGCTTTAACCAAAGCAAAGCTTCGAAAATTCATAAAACCAGCGGACGACATCCAAATTTTTTAAAAAGATTGACCAAAAGTGGTCAAAATGGTGGGAAGTACCACTGTGTAGAAGCAAATGGGTCATTGTCAGCGACAGAGGCCAGGTCGTTCAGTACCATCCCAAAGCCAACTGGGTCGATTTGAAATCAACCGCCTTGAGCACTAACGCTACCACATTACTTTGACAGTTGTTTCGATTGTCTGTCTACACAATACCTCTAGCGAATAAAAGCGACCACAAAGTAACACTATGAATACTTTAAAATTTAGATCGGATAGCTTAAATTCTATTATCAATTAAGACACATTAAAATTGTAAGTAAAAGTTGAATTTATTTAAAATAATGTTAACTTAAAGTTGATATCTACAGTTCAGCACAAATATTGAAGAATATACAGTTACATTAGACGAAAAACATACGCAACAGAAGGTCTGCTGGCTTAAAAACCTTTAGTATATCTTTCGGTTTCGAAGCTTCCGTTTTCAAGGTGCTAATTTTCGATTTGAAAAGTTCTTCACAATAGGATTCGTTTTTTATATCTTGCCAGTATTCACACACCACGGTTGGCTTGTTAATTACACAGCGGGTATGCACGACAAAATACAACACAATAGGATTTTCAACAAAATCAAACTTCGACGAAGTTTCAGAATGAAGCTACAGCTCATGCGGTTCGTGCTCATTGACGATAAGAACAGTAAATAAATTTTATGCACTCACACAACTAAGTAAAATGTGTATTTTCATTTACCGTACACCCAAAACTTTTAGACGCCTTTGTTTTCGTATTAACGCTGACAAATTTCAAATGCAAAATTGTTGGATGTCACATTTTGATAACCCCCTCCCCCCTGTCACATATTGTCACAAATTTGATACCCCCCTCCCCACCCTAAAGAGTGGACGTCATTTTTGAACCACCCCTAAGTGAAATACGAAGTGCTCTGCCAGTCGTTGCAATCCAGGGTGAGATAGGTCTCGTCGTCCATCACCATCGCCACGTCGCGATTCGCCTGGAAAATCGAGCTGACCATCTTGTTCAGCCGCTGCCATTGCGTCATTGTCAGCAGCTCCGAAACCAGTGGACGCGACTTCCGCTTTTTGACATGTACAGGGATGATCAAAAGGAGAAGACTAGCAAAATTTTGTCCAGATTCAAAGTGATACAGTTCGGTGAATAATTACCCGTTTTTGATTAAATTAAAAGCGTTCGACGGGAAATTTATTCTTGTATTAGCATGTTTAATCAAAATTTGATTTGACTTCCGGGCACCGGAGATATCACGGATACGTTGAGGTTATGTCAAATGTGCTAATTTTCTGCAGCTCGTTATTTTTTATGTTACATGAAAATCGGAGATATAATATTTTACTCAGAAACTAAAATTCATAATAAGTCTGTCAGTGGTTGAAGATCGTAAATCGGCTCATAAACAACCGAGATATGGCCATTTCCGTAAAATGTAGTTTTTACCCTATTGCCTGACACTTCTTATGTTGAAAAACTCCTTTTAATTTATCTGTAACTCTGCGTACCCTTAACCAAATTAGATGCATCTTTTTCCATACTATCACAAATTTATCCTAGTTTTTGGGAGAGTAGCGCACATTTCGTTATTTTTCGTAGTTCCGGATTCATTATCGGGAATCGTGAAGGAAGTACCCTACCAGTGTAATGGCCAGAGATAGAACTGTATCAAACCTGGCTTGCGACATATCAAACTTCATGATTTTACAAACCAATACCACTGGTAGTCAACCTGAGTCAACCTTTCCTGATGGCAGAGGAATCTTCCAAGATGACAACGCTCCAATCCACACTGCTCAAATCATAAAGGCGTGGTACGAAGAGCATGACACTGAACTTTCATCACCTTGATTGGCCAGCACAGTCACCAGACCTCAACATTATCGAGCCACTTTGGTCTACATTAGAAGCACGCGTGAGAAGTGTGTTTCTACCACCATCGTCTCTAAAAGCGTTAGGGAAGGTTTTGATCGATTGAAATACCTATCGAAACAATCCAAAATTGTACGATTCCATCCCTAGGCGTATCCTAGCCGTTTTGAATGCGAATGGTGGACCCACACCTTATTAAACGCGATTTTCCTTTGAAACGATCTATCTAATCAAAATAACTGAATTATTGTTAGCATATCCGAACTTTTATATATTTTCGAAACTATGTTTGAATAATTTTTGCCATTGAATCCTGATGCCCACAATAGAAACCTCAGATTCGCCACCAGTGGTATTGGTTTGTAAAATCATGAAGTTTGATGTGTTGCTAGCCAGGTTAGACATCGTTCTAAATCCAGCCACTTCCCTGGGGGAACCCGAATCCCGGAGCGTCACCAGGTCTCACCAATGTGACCGAAAACTCTCAGGTTGAGCACCAGTAATCTTGATTTGTAAA
The DNA here is from genome assembly GCA_034211315.2 of Aedes japonicus. Lineage (NCBI taxonomy): Eukaryota > Metazoa > Arthropoda > Insecta > Diptera > Culicidae > Aedes > Aedes japonicus. The sequence continues at coordinate 13,068 of JASCZW010019462.1, forward strand.
ATCATGAAGTTTGATGTGTCGCAATCCATAGTTTGGAATCGTTCTATATCTCGCCAATTCCCCGGGGGAACCCGGAATCCGCAACGTCACCAGGTGTGGCCAATGTGACCAAATACTCTCAGGTTGACCACCAGCGGTATTGTTTTGTAAAATCATGAAGTTTGATGTGTCGCAAGCCAGGGTTTGCCATCATTCGCAATCTGGCTACTTCCCTGGGAGAACCCGGAATCCGCAACGTAACCAGGTGTGGCCAATGTGACCGAATACTCTCAGGTTGACCACCAGCGGTATTGTTTTGTAAAATCATGAAGTTTGATGTGTCGCAAGCCAGGGTTTGACATCATTCGAAATCTGGCCACTTCCCTGGGGGAACCCGGAATCCGGAACGTCGCCAGGTGTGGCCAATGTGAAAGAATACTCTCAGGTTGACTACCAGTGGTATTGGTTTGTAAAATCATGAAGTATGATATGTCGCAAGCCAGGTTTGATACAGTTCTAACTCTGGCCATTACACTGGTAGGGTACTTCCTTCACGATTCCCGATAATGAATCCGGAACTACGGAAAATAACGAAATGTCCACTACTCTCCTAAAAACAAGGATAAATTTGTGATCGTATGGAAAAAGATGCATCTAATTTGGTTAAGGTT
>JASCZW010019463.1:0-13721 GCA_034211315.2 Aedes japonicus
GATTACCGAACGTTCAGCTGTTGAGAATTCGGTAAAACTTTACAGATTTCTGTAAAATAATCTAAATGTGTAGGCTATATTAAACTATGTAAAGTCTAGGGTAGAAAAATGTACAGAAATTTCATGACATTTTTCTTTTACTGACAGTTCCATTTTGCATGTCTTCCGTATGGTCATTATGGAGAATGTAATTTGTCTCCGAAAAAAATGGAAATCCTTGCCAACCTAGTTCTTTTTTTTTTTCTTTTTTTATAATCATTTATTTGCACAGGCTCAATCGAATTAACTTTACAGAGCCAAATTTTCATATTTTTTTACATCATTTATCTTAAAACTAAAGTTAGGAGGAAAGAGCCGATTACTCGCGGCCGTCTCGAGGTTAATAGGAATTACAAATTACGGATGGGAAAGAGGGTGGGAATTTAAAGTATGGTTTACATAACACATTAAATTTAAATTCTAAATTATCTAAACACTTATAACTATACAATATATGGTTTTCTTTTGACTTGAACATTTCTTGAAAAAGAAAAAAAAACACACACATACATACATATAAAAAAAAACTTATACTAAACATACAGGTTAAACTAACTACAATCTAATGCTAATGTTAGTCAAAAACACATAAATGAGTTTCATGTACTCCAAATCACGTACAGCCAAAATATCTCGAATTGGCACATTGGGTTGTCTACCTCGAGCCCGAAGGGAATCATAAAGTTCAGATCTGACTCCACAATGTTCAGCACAAGACCAAATAACGTGGTCTGCGTCTTGATAGCCTTGTCCACACTCACAGAGATTGCTGTCGCTCAGCCCAACCCGGTATAAATGAGCGTTCAAAGAATAATGATTGGACATGAGGCGAGACATGACACGAATGAAGTCTCGACCCACATCCATCCCGCTAAACCAAGATTTCTTCGACACCTTTGGGATGATAGAATGTTGCCATCGCCCCAAATCTCCTTTACTCCATTTATACTGCCAGCTGACGAGTGACTGTTGACGAAAAATAGGAAAAATTCGTTGAAGGCGATTTGTCGATCACAAATATCGACTTCCATAGCGCCCACCTTTGCAAACGAGTCCGCTTTCTCATTGCCCGGAATCGAACAATGAGATGGGACCCATACAAAGGTGATGATAAAATAACGCGAAGATAAAGCACTTAGAAGCTCCTGTATTTTCATGAGAAAATACGAGGAGTGCTTTACCGGCCTCAATGAGCGAATAGCCTCTATAGAACTGAGACTATCGCGTGAAAATGAAAAAATGATCCGGTGCAAGGAGCTTGAAGTTTACGGTTGGCGCTATAAATTTCATTAAATATACAAATCCTGCTGACTCCTCTATCAAAGATCCGTCAGTGAAGAACGATTTAGTGGAATCAACTTGGCCAAACTTAGCAGCAAATATCACCGGAGCAATCATAGGACGATGATGCTCTGGGATTCCACAAGCTCCTGCTTCATGGATAAATCAAAATGAATCGAATTGTCGAAATCGGAGAAGCAAACACGATTGGAAATGTTCGGCGAAGGGCTGGCATCCTGTGTTATGTACAAATGGTACAAGGTCATGAAGCGGGTTTGAGGATTCAACTCAAGGAGCTTCTCAAAATGTTCGATTACCTGAGGGTTCATAACTTCACACCTGGTGAGGAGCCGGAGAGATAATTCTGTAAACCGATCCGAGTGGCAACATGCCAGCCAGCACTTCAAGGCTCATGGTGTGAGTCAAGTGCATGCAACCTAACGCGATACGAAGACACTCGATACTGAATACGTTCCAGTTTAATGAAGTGCGACCGAGCCGCTGACTGAAAACAAAAACTACCGTATTCCATAACCGACAAAATCGTTGTCCGGTACAACGTTAGAAGATCTTGCGGATGCGCTCCCACCAGGTTCCGGTAATTGTGCAGAGAAAATTGATCCTTGGCTGGCACTTTCGCTTCACATACTCAATATGGGATCTCCAGGTGCACTTTAGAATCGAACCAGACCCCAAGATATTTAAATGACATAGAATGAGTTATCGGCTTACCCCAAATTTGAAGCTTCGGTTGTGCAGGGTTATGCTTCCTAGAAAAAACTACCAACTCAGTTTTCTCCGTAGAGAATTCGATACCTAGCTCTAGAGCCCAAGTAGACAAATTGTCCAAGGTATCCTGTAAGGGTCCTTGCAGATCGACCCCATTGGGTCCCGTGACGAGACACTACGCCGTCATCTGCAAGTTGTCTCAACGTACAGTTGTCACCTAGACAACCGTCAATGTCTTTGACATAAAAATTATACAAAAGGGGGCTTAAACATGATCCCTGGGGAGACCCATGTAGCTAAATCGTGAAGCTGTAGAGGTTCCATGAGAGAAGCTCATATGTTTCTCTGACAGCAAATTGTACAAAAAATTGTTCATTAATGGTGAAAAGCCACAAGCGTGGAGTTTATCTGAAAGAACTTCAACAGATACTGAATCAAAAGCCCCTTGATATCCAAGAATACAGAAGCCATTTGCTCTTTTTAGCAAAAGCTAACTGAATATCTGTGGAAAGCAACGCGAGACAGTCGTTCGTTCCCTTACCCCTACGGAAACCATATTGAGTATCTGAAAGCAGGTTGTTCGTCTCAACCCGCATTTGTCCAGACGGAAGAGGATCATTTTCTCCCAACAACTTTCGAATACAGGATAACATCGCGATGGGTCGATAGGAGTTGTGGTCGGACGCGGGCTTACCAGGTTTTTGAATGGCAATAACTCTCACCCGTCTCCAATCATCCGGTACAATGTTGAGTTCCAGACACTGATTAAACAAGTTCAACGTGCGCCTCTTCGCGACGTCTGGGAGGTTCTTAAGCAAGTTGAACTTGATCCTATCAGCCCCTGGAGCCGTATTGCCACACGAAAGGAGTGCGAGAGAGAACTCTACCATTGAAAAGGGTTGGCTAATCTCATCTATCGAATTCGTGTTTTCGCGAGAAATCATCCGATGCCGGCACAGAATCTGGACAAACTTTTCGAGCGAATTTGAGGATCCATTGGTCCGAGTACTCTTCGCTCTCGTTGTTCGTAGTTCGGTTACGCAACCTTCGCGCCGTGTTCCAAAGAGTACTCATCGACGTTTTCGCGCGATAGCCCGTTCACGAATGTTCGCCAGTAACCGCGTTTCTTGGCCTTGATGAGGCTCTTAGGTTCGCGTTCGAGAGCCGTGTATACTTCGAAGTGCTCAGGTGTTCCACGTCTACGGAAAACTTTAAACGCGTCGGACTTTTACGGTAAACCTCGGTGCATTGCTGATCCCACCATGGAGAAGGAGGTTTCCTGCGAGATGACGTCCCTGGAACTGGTCGAGTTTGAGCTTGAAGCGCGCTGTCTAAGATCAGGTTGGAGAGGAAGTTATATTCTTCCAACGGTGAAAGCCTTTCTACCGTCGTTACGGCTTCATCTACTGCTGTCCTAAACTTTGTCCAATCGATGTGACGGGTAAGATCATACGTGACGTTGACAGATTTCCGACGAATTGAACCCGGTGGCAACCGAAATTTTTATGGGCAAATGATCACTACCGTGGGGATCTTGAATCACATTCCATGTGCAATCCAACGATAATGAATTCGAACAAAGTGTGAGGTCTAATCTACTGCCAACTGAGGATGTACCAGCCAAACGTGTTACTTCTCCATTGTTGAGAACTGTCATATTGAAGTTGTCACAGAGGTCATATATCAAAGAAGAACGGTTGTCATCGTACAGTTCTCCCCAGCCTGTCACAACCGGTAGTGTGAGCTAAAAATTTGAATGATTCCAATTTAGGAATCAAACTTCGACAATTCCACTGAAGAACAGTGATCAAATCCCCGACCTCATTTGGAAAATTATCCATCGAAGGAAATGATAGCTGCAAGGATGGGCCACTTTAATGTTAATTTCTGCAAAAAAGTTTTCACAGTGGGAAGCATTGCCATAACAATGCTTTTGAGAGGGTCAGAAATTTCGAGGTACTTAAAGATACCTTCGGCAATGTCATCAAATGAGAACAGCCCACTAGAGGAGGGGGCTTCTGTTCTTAAAATTGGGGCTTCAGGGGTTTTGGATGTCCCTGGGAGAGATGGAAAGTCCTGGGTGTAGTTAGTACTACGAAAACCAGGTGGATTAGGATTTTCCTTTTTCCACCTTTTCTTGAATTGGGCAAGCTGGTTTTGGGCTCCGGTTCAGCAATTTTCCGTGGGCGGACGCGTCTTCGCTTCCGTGAAGCACCTTCCGGAAAGCTGAATGATGTTCCCTCTTCAGCCAAATCAAAGTCAGACTCGTCATCTGACAGAGGAGCAAAGGATTTGTATTGACATTGGGTGATGGTGAGGCTTTCTTCAGCATTTCGGCGAAAGATTGCCTGGAACGCTGTTTTAGCGAGCGTTCTAATTTTTCCCCGCGTTGTTTGTACGCCGGGCAAGATGAGAGAGCATGTGGAGGAGTTTCCTTGCAGAAAGCGCATTTTGGTGTGCTGTCTGCACGGGCGCCATCCTCGTGCTTCTCCCCACGACGCAGAGCAGCGTGCCCTATTGCTGCAATGGGAGGTCGTATGTCCTCATCTGCTTGCATTTTTCGCAGATCATTACCCGTGGTACAAACAACCGCACAGGTAGTCGAAGTTTTCCCAACTCGACGTATTGAGGAGGGCTGAACCAGAAAAAGTCACACGAAACGAGTCTGAGGGGTGAAATTTCTTTTCACGCCATAGTGATCGATACGGTGCCTAGTTTTTCGCGCACATCGAGTATCTTGACTGAAGGAAGCAGAGGGTTCTTAAATCGACCAACCCCTGCTTCAACAGGATCTCAGGGGTCAAACTCGCTTCGGAGACCACACCTTCTATCTGCAATACCTCGAGCTGGGATGTACACTAAATGCTCCAGTGTAAAAAATTGAGAGACAGCAATTTCGTTAGCTTGTTTAAGGTTGGACACAACGACTTTTAACTTATTGTGTCTCACCTTAATTATCTCGGTCACGGCCGAGAATCGTTTCGTCAGATCGTTTGAAATCTGGTAAATGTTGAGAGGTTTCGTTTTGGGCCGAAAATAGACAACCCAAGGACCAGATGAACTATCTGGATAAGCACGCGATCGGGTAACTTTGAGAGCTACTCCATCATTTCGCGCCATAGATGATTCATCTTCCGATAAATCATCCATGGCTCGCTTGTCGAGGAGCTTATGGCTCAACCACTAAACGTAGTTATCTACAATCAATCACAGATACACAAATTAAACCTAAACACACACACACTCACACACTCTCAGTCACTCTCCACAGTCACACAAACACAAGAGCGAGAAACAAAACTTATCTTATATACTAATAAAAACTTATCTTATATGTATCACTGATCTACTGCAGACGGGCGACGAATGTGCTGGCTGCTGCTGCCGAGCGACGATGAGTGGCCGCGTGTACCGTCTAGGCGTGGAGCTGAACGATGATGATGATATTGTTGGTCGGTGGTGGTTAGCAGATGAACGATTGCACGCTACACACAATGGACTGCTGGTGTGCGTGCCGTATAGATGCGGAGCAAAATGGCTTTTAGATCGGGGCAATATTGCTAATTGCAAGTAATGACGTTGTTGCCCTGCTAGATCACACAACGTTTTCTTCTTCAGAAACGGAATTTCACTCGCGATCAAGAAAAACTAAATGAAACTGACTTGAACTGATAATAACACCTACTAAAAAAACTTCCAAAGCTACGGAGAGCGGATCGAACAAACTGTACCGTTCGCTTGTTCACTGGGCAATGAACCTAGTTCTAGTTGATAAGAAAACAAGCATAAAAAAAAAAGATCACTGGTGCCTGCTCAAGTTTTTCGATAGGATCAAAAAATTAGTCATTTAATGAAAGAATTGAACCACCAGTGGAGTTGCCCTCTCCAATAATTCAACCGCTCTCAAAAATTTCATTTTTGGCCAAATCCACCCTTCTTCAACCCACTGTTCGTTGACCGTTCCGATACTTCCCGGGCGGCACTGTTGTCCCGAGCAGGCTCATTTTTCACCTTTTTTTTTATCCAATCTGAATCTGACGTTCCCCGAAAAAAAAGAAGAGGAATAAGATAAACCATTACCCTCGCCTAATAGTGATGGATCTGTTCAATAATCAAGTGTTTTCTTGTTTCTTGCTCGTTCCCATTGCAGGCTCCCAGCACAGCGAAGCTTTCGAAGACGAGTACAACACCTCGACGGATTTCGATTCTAGTCTCCACCAGAAGGATCATCTACATCACAACAACAACAACAACAACAACAATAGCAGCGGTAGCAACCATCACAACGTCGACCAGAACAGTCGCAACAGTAGCAGCAATAGTAACATCAGTGCCGGTGGTGTTGGAGGTGGCGGCAGCGGCGGTCTTGGCGGCGATCCGGATCAGAACGCGGACGCCGAAGACGACGACGAGGAAGGCATCGATGCGCGGTGCGTCGTCTGCGATCGGCAGTGTCACGATATCGACCAGTGAGTAGCTAGCATGGTTCGGATGGATGTTTCTTTTCTCTTAGTTTGTGTTCATTTTTTTTTCGAGGGGGGGTTCCGGAAGCATTCGTTATTTATTGAACAGGTCATTAGGTGGTTCACTCTTCAAATTGACACCGATTGGCCTCTGATTGCTTTCGAGCCGTGATTCCTCGCCTTGGTTTCTGACTGAGTTGTTTGTTGCGCGCGGGGGTGGACTTGTTGACATGCAATAGCCATTCACCTACCACCGGCCAGTGTGAAGCCGGGAAGCGAAACGCGGGACTGAATGGAATGGCCTGAGCAAATATTTTAATAAGACATCCAATATTTAATACTGTCAAATTCAATTAATATTAGTTGTCTAAAGTTGAGGGTGATTAATTGCTCCGGTGTGGTGGAGGTGCGTGGAGTGTTTACAGATCTCGGTGTACGCCGCTAATTGCGTATGAGCTAGACCTGTGCGCCGATTTATGTTGAATCGGCGGCGGCGTGTATGATAATTTCGAACGACGGCGGCGGCGGCGTGGATCGGCGCGGGTATAAATTATCCCCTCAACAGTTCCTTATGCTTATCCCTTTTAAATGTTCGGCTTTCTCGTGTACAGTAAAGACTATAGGATCACTCCAACTCTTATATTTTGATAGAAGGCCCGGATATCCATGGAGTTATATGACTCAGGTCGATGCATTGACGTGTGCATGTGTGTATCTGTATTTGTGTGTACAGAGATATGACACTTAACATTATAGAAATTGTTCATGACAAGTCGACGGGGAATTCGGCTTATGGCTTTATTACTCAACTTAACCAGTTTCAAAAGCGTAAATATAAGTAATAACCAAATAGAATAAAGTTGTCATTACAATGCAAATAGGTTTATGGTTTTGATTCCTTGTCTTGAAAGTCTTTATGTTATTATATCTGTTTTATCAGCGATCAGAGTTCAATTGTCAAGAGACGCTTAGCACATTTCGGAATTGTTGTGTACGAAAATAATTTACTTCAAATCTTCACGAAGATAGCGAGTCAAGTTTTCAGTGCTGGTGGAAATCGAATACGATGTTACGGGGAATCTATTTTGAATGAATGATGATATATTCAATAAATAATATTTTATTGAAGACTTATTACAACAAAAAAGTAGATTAAGGAGTTCTTATAAGACATACTATTATTTGTTTACCCTGATTTTAATATACCGTAGAATAGAACACTCTCGTAACATAAAAATCAAAATTAATATCAAAATTAAATATCTATTAATCTAAACATCTAAAAAAAATCCTCAAATCTAAAAATTTTAAAATCTAAAAATTTTAAAATCTAAAAATCTAAAATTTTACAAATCTGAAAATCTGAAAATCTATAAATCTTGAAATCTTAAAATCTGAACATCTAAAATCTAAGAATCTTAAAATCTAAAATTCTAAATATTTGAATTTTAAAATTTTTAGATTTTAAAATTTTTAGATTTTAAAATTTTTAGATTTTAAAATTTTTTTTAGATGTTTAGATGTATAGCTATTTAATTTTTCTAAATCATCTTAAAATCTAAAAATCTAAATATCTAAAAATCTAAAAATCTTGAAGTTTATAAATCTAAAAATCTGAAAATCAATCAATCTTGAAATTTAAAAATCTGAACATCTAAAAATCTAGGAATCTTTAAATCTAAATATCTAAATATCTAAATTTTCCGATTTTCAAATTTCAATAAATCTCGATTTTTTAATTTTTAGATTTTAAGATTTTTTTTCATAGATACAGTGGTGGTCACGAAAATAAGGCCACCCCTTCACTCTAACAACAAAATCGATAAAATTCACAGTGAAAACATCACAAGAAGAGCTCACTCTATCTGTCATTATAGGAACTTTGTTAGTAACAAATTAAGTTGAAAATAAATCTGCTAGGTGTCTCTCGTGCATGGAGAAAGACTTATTTATCCAGCAGCTGTCAAATTCGGTTCGACACGAAAATAAGGCCACATAACCGGAACCGCTCAAATTTGAAATATTATACAAAATTCGTCGATGTAGGCTGTGTTGAACTAGTTAATAACTAAAAACACTTGATAAACAATATATTCAATCTATTTATGTTTGATATACAGCAAAAATGTGACGTACAATTCATTTTTCACACTTGGAGAGGCAATTGATTTTGAAAATGGCATAGTGAAGGTAAATCTCAAAAGAGAAATCGCTAGAATGGTAGGGGCATCTCGTTGGATGGTGTAAAATGCACTGAAAGTACAAAACAATATTGAAACCCGCGGACCTAAACGTAAAACAACAAGTCATACCGACCGTTGAATCGGTTATGTCTCCAAATATGATCCCTTCAAATCAGCTATAGCAATAAAGCAGGAGCTTCAGCTTGAAATTAGATGCACGTACTATTCGTAGAAGATTTCAAGAGCTGGTCGGGTGGCTATTAAAGTTCCTCTACTCAGTAAACAGAATATTCGAAACAGGCTAAATTTTCGAAACAACATTTGAATTGGTCTGGTCCCGATGGCATCAAGAAATGGCGGAACGTACTATGGAGTGATGAAACAAAAATGAATTTATTTGGATCGGATGGTAGAACCTACGTCAGACGACCACCGGGCAGAGAATTTTCTACCAGTGTACACTTAGAAGACGGTCAAACATGGAGTCATTTAAAAATAGTAAATTTTCACCAAAACGCACATGGCCTTATTTTATGACCACTACTGTATTTAATTTTGATATTTATTTTGATTTTCCAAATCTAAAAAATCTAAAAATCTAAATCTAAAAACCTAAAATCTAAAAATCTAAAAATCTAAAAATCTAAAAATCTAAAAATCTAAAAAATCTAAAAATCTAAAAATCTAAAAATCTAAAAATCTAAAAATCTAAAAATCTAAACAAAATCTAAAAATCTAAAAATCTAAAAATCTAAAAATCTAAAAATCTAAAAATCTAAAAATCTAAAAATCTAAAAATCTAAGAATCTAAAAATCTAAAAATCTAACAACTAAAAATTTAAAAATCTAAAAATCTAAAAATCTAAAAATCTGAATATCTAAAAATCTTATGATCTTAAAATCTTAAAATTTTAAAATCTAAAAATCTAAAAATCTAAAAATCTAAAAATCTAAAAATCTAAAAATCTAAAAATTCTGAAGATCACAAAATCTAAAAATCTAAAAAAATCTAAAATCTTAAAATCTAAAAAAAATCTAAAAATCTAAAAATCTAAAAATCTAAAATCAAAAAATCTAAAAATTCTAAAATCTAAAAATCTAAAAATCTAAAAATCTAAAAATCTAAAAATCTAAAAATCTAAAAATCTAAAAATCTAAAAATCTAAAAATCTAAAAATCTAAAAAATCTAAAAATCTAAAAATCTAAAAATCTAAAAAATCTAAAAATCTTAAAAATCTAAAAATCTAAAAATCTAAAAATCTAAAAATCTAAAAATCTAAAAATCTTAAAATCTAAAAATCTAAAAATCTAAAATCTAAAAATCTAAAAATCTAAAAAAATCTAAAAATCTAAAAATCTAAAAATCTAAAAATCTAAAAATCTAAAAATCTAAAAATCTAAAAATCTAAAAATCTAAAAATTTAAAAATCTAAAAATCTAAAATCTAAAAATCTAAAAATCTAAAAATCTAAAAATCTAAAAATCTCAAAATCTAAAAATCTAAAAAATCTAAAAATCTAAAAATCTAAAAATCTAAAAATCTAAAAATCTAAAAAATCTAAAATCTAAAAATCTAAAAATCTAAAAATCTAAAAATCTAAAAATCTAAAAATCTAAAAATCTAAAAATCTAAAAATCTAAAAATCTAAAAATCTAAAAATCTAAAAATCTAAAAATCTAAAAATCTAAAAATCTAAAAAATCTAAAAATCTTAAAATCTAAAAATCTAAAAATCTAAAAATCTAAAAATTCTAAAAATCTAAAAATCTAAAAATCTAAAAATCTAAAAATCTAAAAATCTAAAAATCTAAATATTTAAAATCTCAAAATCTAAAAATCTAAAAAATCTAAAAATCTAAACATCTCAAAATCTAAAAATCGAAAAATCTGAAGAATCGCAAAATCTAGAAATCTAAAAATCTTAAAATCTTAAAATCTAAAAATCTTAAAATCTAAACATCTAAAAATCTAAAAATTCTAAAATCTAAACATCGTAAAAATCTAAAAATCTAAAAATCTAAAAATCTAAAAATCTAAAAATCTAAAAATCTAAAAATTCTAAAATCTAAATATCCAAAAAATTTGATGCTAAATGTATCAAAATCTAAACATCTAAAAAATCCAGATTGCATTAAAATTCACTTCGAGTTCAAAAATTAAACCAATCATATAGAAGTTAAAATTAAGAGCAGTGAACTGTTCGAAATATCCATATCCTTAAAACATTACTTCAATCATGTTTTTAAAAAGAATCCATTGTGCACAGCTTTACCGGTTAATTCAGTGGTTAGCCACTAGGGGTGAGACAGTTCTACTCTGAGTTGCTTGGATGCACCGAGTAACTCAACACAGCTCTAAATTGAATCAATATTTATCGGTAATTATCAGGTGCCAGGGATTCAAAAGTTTGGGTATGATGATTCTATTTACATATTTAATATGCGATACGTGATACGGATGTCTTAACTGAAGTCCAATTACAACTTTGTACAGTAAAACTACCGAATGGTTATTTGGTAAACATTGATTCTTAGAAGCTTGACGGTTTAGTCGGAATAAAACGTGCTGAGATCGTTTGTCTTTTCTCCTGCTATGCTGTAATATAAAAAAGCAGGTCAAACTTAAACCGATGGGTTTATTCAAAGTATGACTTAAATTGAGCCATGGAAATAACTTCTCTAAAAAACAAAGGTCAACACTAATCGTTGTAAATACGATATTAAATTATACGAACAGATACGTAGTTTTAGGGAATAAATGTTATTTTCTAGATCAGGCTTAAATAGAAAAAAAATAAAACACACTGAAAATGGTGCAAACACGAGAGCTCATGGACTAGCGAGCGGTTTGTATGGCAGCTGCTGTGAAAAAAAGAGAGAAAACAAGAAAACAATGCTCGCTTGCTGAGCAATGTGAGTTATTCGGGGTACCTCAAAAGCAACTCTGAAATTGCTTGTGTTGAGGCGCTGCCTTGCCCTTTGGTTAACCAAGTGATTTGATTCGAGATTTGTCACGCACAAATAAAAACAATATTCTCCCAACGACGGAAATTCTTGGAAAAATTCATCAATTTCATTATAAATAAAGTTTATTTGCCGAACGTTAACGGCTTATCGATTGCAGGATCGTTCTCAATATCTCGATCCCTGTCTTTCTGCAAATTAAGAACAGGCTTTTGTTTTGCTTAGATTAGACATACATTGCAAAACACTTTGTCAGGAAGCAGATGATGAGTAAAACCATTTGTGGCAGTTGCTTGAACGAAACGACAAAGCTGATCAGGCTCACCCTCTGGATGGCACATCGCATCGAGATGTCATATTTTGTTATAAAATCGAATTTCTACAGGGTTACTGAACATTACTAAAGGGATACATACACGGTGAAAAATTTCATCGGCGCGCCTCAAATTGCCCGGCGGCGCGGGCAAAAAATGCAGCGGCGCGCCGGTCGGAAATAGTGGCGGTGGCGGCGCCATAAAATCGTCAGCGGCGGCGGCGTGGCGCGGCGGCGCACAGATCTAGTATGAGCAACGAGTTGTTTGCCTTTGGAATGTTTCGGGCTGGTAGAATCTGCAAAACGACATCGATGGCTCTCAATGAATAGTTGTGGAAGTGTTCTAAAATACTGTTGGGTAGAGATGGCAATAACTGACCAAGACGGCTAGCTTCGATTTTCCAGATTCTCACGCCGAGAGGCGTGAACAGGATAGCTTGAACAGGCGCAATTTGCGCGCATCGCCACATGCTTCCCAGCATCCGAGTCAGCCACCGAACCGACGCGACGGCGGCAGAAAGCAATTAATCTCCACTGCATCAGTGTCAATCATGGCGAGGGACGGATCTCCGGCCACTGCCCATGTTTTGCATTCATACCTCCCAACATATGTACAGACATTCGCGTGCCCGTGAGCCGAACATGAGAAACAATAAATTTGTGTCCACCTACGACTTAATTTGCTAAATGTTTACCGCTTCGACCTTATGAGTCCCCGTCCACTCATCGTTGAGTCTCTTGTTGTTGGACCAGATAAGTAATGTTTGATCATTATTATGAGAAATTCAATTTACCTCAACGTCTTGGGTTGGTAGTTGCTGTTGAAATTCGAAAGCATATGCCACCGAATCATGGTCGAACTGGCAATGACAGACGGACGGACGGACGGACGCAACTGTCGCTAGGCGGGTTGATGTCTTGACTAAAGTTCAATTCACCACGTTGTTCTCTGGGGTATGAATCCGAGTCGCGCTCGCAAAATAGATTGAATTTATGACTTTCACTCTTTCTCTATCCCTTGGTTCGGCCTGCCTGCCTGTGATGGACGTTCTGGAGGGCAACCGTTTGCCTTTGCGTCAGTGGTAAGGAAATAATGAGATGTGTCCACGCAGGGGACTTCGCTATGGTCGAGGGCTGCTTCTCACGGGGGATTATAAATCAAAAGACACTGATTAGAAAATATTGCTCCAGTTTCTGCGCTGCGAGCGAATTGCATTAGGAGCTTTATGGGACGTTGACGAGTGAAGGATGCTGACGTTTAAAACCTTAACGGGGCATGTGTTAACCTCACCAGAAGAACGATCTAACTGGATTTTTCGTTAAACAAGGTTATAGAGTTATCCATTAGTGACAAATGTCAACGGAAGATAACTTGTAATGTTATCATCATTATACAAAAGAAGATCGGTACACTACGACTTTTCTATTCTTAGTTCTGCTTGGCTTTTGATTATCAATGGAATGTGGGCTATTCAGAGAGTCCAAGTGACTCCATTCACTTGGTGAAGTGCGAAAATGTCAGTTCTCTTGTGACGGATGTCACTTCGACTCTCAGAATAACCGCCAACATGCGGACAACAGAAGATAAGTCGTCGCTCTTTTCCTCCCCCGTCCCAGATCCAACCGGGTTGATACGTTGATTGACACATTTTCAATCATACGCGTTTGCCTGCAAGGAGTTGGAGAAAAAGTGAATGAATCAGCCGACCGGTGGAGATAAAATAGACTCGATAAGATGCGGCCGGCCGA
>JASCZW010019464.1:0-13713 GCA_034211315.2 Aedes japonicus
TCAACCAAATGAGTTTTTAAATTCACATTCATAGAAAATTAAAATTGCTTCGTTTTTGTTTGTATGCAATGTTCAAAAAACAGTTTTAAAATTTTGAGTATTTACACCAAATATTGTAAATTTTTTGAAAAACTGCCATATGATTACTTGGTGCCCAAAACCTAAAATATGAATCGAATTAGGTCGATAAGTTGTTCCGTTCTGGAGTTATCGCCGAAAATAAACCGTGTAAACAAAGACCTAAAATACACACAGATAGAAATTACCGCCGGCTTTGGTAAATTTTCAAAGGAAATCTGAATAGTAGTTGACTTGTTCGACGAGTAATACGACAAAGATTTTTAAGTAGGGTCTAACTGACAAACGTAAACAATGGCTTCTTTCGTAAATTTCTCTTGACACATAATCTACACATGTAATATAACAATTCTCGAATCTAACATTGAGAGATTCTCTCCGGTCTCGCTCTCTTTCATTTATTACAGCGCCATAATAAAACTTTTGAGGGATCCTTTAGTGCAGATCGAAACACAACAGTGCTGGCTAGCATACTCTACAAAAAGTAGAAAGAAAAACGTGAAGGTGATTGGAATTTAAATTAAAAAAAAAGTAATCAAAGAGGGTCTCTCAATGTTAGATTCGCCCTAATGAAAAAAAAATCCTAGAATTCTATCGGATATGCTGACTCTCCCTCTTCGAAATAATCGTAGGGTATTAGTGAGACAAGTTTTCATGGTCAATAAACTCTATGAAGAAGCCATTATTTACGTTTGTCAGTTAGGCCCTGATGACAAATCTTTGTCGAATAGTCGATATCCTTCATTTGGGGTTTCCGGTTCACAGCTGTAATTAAATGCTTGCATCTATCGAGCTAAATGTGCCCATTTTCACTCAGAATTATGGCCACTGTGGACCGTCGTTGTTTTCGTCGGTGTTTGTGCTTGTATGCATTTGATTAGATACATACTACACCGATGGGGGCTGTTGCGTTTGAGCGGCATGAACAGGGGTAGCGAGGCGGAAAAAATGATACGATGCGAGATGCTGTGAGTGATCCTGAAAGCGAAAAGGAGTGTGGCAGTTTGAATTCGAGCATTGGGGTGGTTCTAGAAAGGGATTTTTTGGTAGGTAGTAGTAGTGTCTTAGAGCTTAAGGGATTTCGACTAATTGGGGCTGTTGTTGATTATCTCGTTTGTATTAGCATACAGCGTTCACATGTTCTCTTGGAGACCTCCACTGGCAGACATTGAATCGATCCCTGTTTGAAAGGCACAAAGGACATGAAGCTGCCGGATAGTTCCATTTCTCTGCTAGGGTTTACCGATGCGGATTGGGCTTCAAATGCTTTAGACAGAAAATTAGTGGATTCGTATACCTAGTTTTTGTTTTTGCTGTACAGTTCCCTGGGTTAGCAGAAAGTAACAGACGGTGGGCTTATCATCCAGTGAAGCTGAAAAATATATGTTAAGGACATAAACGACCGAGTATTTTTCTAATATAAATTCTAGGTTAGAATAATTTTCACTTCAAGTGTTTGAAACTAAAAATAACAGCTATATCGAAACAAAAAGGTTTCAAGTTTCTAAACAAAGGATGCTCCATATTTGCTGATTTGTGCTCAGCAGAACGCGAAGTGAAAGGGTCTCGGACGTATAGAAGTCTCAAATCACTGAAAATTTATTTTCATAGAGTAGCTTTCACGCGTTTCGGAAACATGGATTTTGTACATAGAACAAATGTTTCGTATGAAACATTCATATTACTTCTTATCTGAGAAATGTGTGTAATGATACCACCTTTTTGTAAAATGCACGAAATGAATTTCGTGAAGACCAGCCAATCGCTGTTTCTCTTTTGTCGTACTCATGCATGATGGTGTTGCTGCTGGGATGGGCGGGAATAATTTATTCATCCCAAAATAAAGATGAAGCACTGTCGAGAGTTATGACTTTAATGCTCATTATTCAAGAATCTTCTCACGAGTCAGCATGTCACAAATACTTTCCGGAGGATCGAATCCCATGTCAGAAACGTTTAAAAAACGGTGGACAACTCCATGTGGATGCGCTTTTTTTGTCAATTACATTTCGTGTCGATATAGTAGGTCTCTCAGTAATTCAGGCAACCGTCAGAGAGACGTTTCTTTTTTATTCGTAACAAAATATTCGTAGCTCTTTGTATTGTTTTCGTACAATGCACGAATATTTTGTTATGTGTCACAAATGCTTCGTGTTTTTGACAGTTGCACGTGTGCCATTAATTACGAATGTACCTTTATTAAAAATCCAAATCAATTTCGTTGCAAAAAACAACGAATGGATTTGTGAGCGTTACCGCAGACAAACAGACGTACCATACGGTAAAAATATTTTAGAAAACCATGGTGCCAATCACTTTATGCAACACCTATCGGGCATATAACTCAAAAGATGAACTTCCAGCAATACTAGCAACCACGCCATTTATATGTTATTTCTGGCAGCACGGTACACCACACCTGTCAACTGATTGCGAAAGAAAACAAAGCATTAAGGTGTGGCCCAGTTTGAATTGAAACAAGGACTATGACGCATATTTCAGATATACATTAACAAAATAGTATTCTGTTTTAACTCAAATGTTCAACTTTATTTGAACTTTATAGGGAAAATACAAAAAAAAGTAATCATCTCGATTTCGAAGAAATTTGCGGACTATTCCCGGAATACGTTTCATCGACCGGCGCACATTATTCTCTGCCATCGTTTTGGCAATCTTATTCCACTTGGTTCTCAATTCATTGATGCTTTTAACGACACTGCCATTCACCTTCAGCTTCCTCTTCATAATAGCCCAAAATCTCTCTATCGGTCTGAGCTGGGGACACTTTGGTAGGTTGAGTTCTTCCGGTATAAATTGAATCCCACTGGTTTCATATCACTGTAGCACTGTTTTACTGTTAGGGAAGGTCCATTAATTACGTCACGCAGTATGGGGGAGGGGGGGGTTTGAGAAAACGTGACGATCCATACAAAAATATTTGAAGGTTCATACAAAAAACGTGACAAGGGGGGGGGGGGTTATAAAATGTCATTTTTTGCGTGACGTAATTAATGGACGTTCCCTTATGATAGTTTGCAAGATCTAGCTAAAACATGACAAGTTCATTGTGGGATCTGATGAATGGCAATATTCGCTTTTGGAGACATTCCGTTCTGTACAGCTCTGAATTAAATGTCTTATTAGTGATGAAAACCTTGGTCTTCCTACTGCAGTTACAGATGCCTTGCCAAATCATGTATTTACGAGCAAATTCATCTGCAAACATAAACTTGAATGTGGCAGGAACATCTCCCCGAGCCGTAGTTAAGTCAAATTTTTGTCCCGGTAGCTGTTTGAAATCGGCCTTTACATAGATTTCATCATCCATGAGGAGATAAAGGTGGTACGGAATCAAATCCCTAGTAGCACACTTATTGCAATTAATTTGAGATAACATGAATATGACTTGCTAAGTCATATTCAAGTTACTACAACTGATTATGCTCGTAGTGTGCTACTTGGGATTGCACCACTTTTAAATGACTGTAACTTTTAACCCGTAGGGTATTTTCTATTGAATTTTGGGTGGAATTAGTTCAATGTGTATTTGTTTACGCTTTGTAAGTTTCACTACACAGAAGAAAACAACCGACCCGTTGGGTATAAAAAACTTACTTTTGGGTAGAATTTACCCAAAAGTTAGTTATTTATACACAACGGGTGCGTTAACACAACTATACCCAAAATGGGTACTTTTTTTCTTCCGTGTAGGAGATGAGCAATCGTTGCGAATATGGAGTCAGAAGAACAGCAGCGGTGCAAACAATTTTTGCGCACGTACCTCGAAAATCCGGATCTTGCTCATCCAGCACGAAGCTGGGAATGGTGCATTCTACGGTGTCTCCTGTTTTAAATCGGTACGACGAACGTTTGACCATCGATCGGAAAGAAAAAAGTGGCCTCGTTATGGACGATGAGAAGTATGTAAAAGCAGACTTCCGGCATCTTTCGGGGCTCCAGTTTTTCACTGCTCATCATAAATTCGATGTCCCTGAGGACGTTAGAAAGCAGAAGATGTCAAAGTTTGCCAAAATATATATGATTTGGGAAGCAATTTGCTCGTGTGGAAAGCGGAGCACCCCATTCGTGACAACTGGAACGGTCAATGGGCAGGTGTACCTAAAACAATGCCTCGAAAAGCGACTACTTCCTCTTCCGAGGTCACACGATGGTTCTACGATTTTCTGGCCGGACTTAGCCTCGTGCCATTACTCGGAACAGGTTTTGGAGTGGTACAAGGCTAAGGAGGTCAGTTTCGTGCCGAAGCATCTCAACCCCCCAAACGCACCGGAACTGCGGCCAATTGAAAAATACTGAGCCATCATGAAGCAGGCACTTCGGAAGTATCCATTGGAAGTGAAATCGGAGGAAGGTTTGAAGAAAAAATGTATCACCACGCAAAAAAAGGTGGTCCAAATGTTGTACCGGACCTTATGAGTAGAAGGTTCGTGCATTTGGATATGAAATTGAAATTGAATAAAATAAACATGGGAAAATATTCATAACATGTTTCATTTTTTCCCTGAAAGTTTGACGATAATTGGTTGCACGGGCGAATTTTATCGAATATTTGTGTGTGTCGCAATTTGATTTTGAACACCCTTTATCCATTTAATTGTCAACACCTGACCATTCAGTTTTTTGGCACGGATTCTGGCCACATTGTTCTGCTTTTGATCCCTATTTGGTTGTCTACAGGCACGGTATGACTTGAAACCTTCCTGGAGACGAATCCGTTGCACGGTACTGCATGCTGCGCGAAATTTTTTGGCCAAATCGCGGTCTGAGATGTTGGGGTTTGCCTTAATGTTCTTGATGACTTCGTTTCACAGTTGACGGTTGACGCTTGCTTTGAGGCTTGCGATCCGTCGACAAAGTTTCTCTGTACTTTTTCAAACACGCCACACGGTATTTCGGGGAAAACCCAACACTTTAGCAAGTTTTGGCCCAGATCACAAAGGGTTTTCCAAATGATTGCGTACGATTATTTTTGTTATTTCTTCTTCCATTTTGTATATCTCTGAAACACGTTCGAATATGCACTTCAACGCCTGAGAAACGGATGGCGGTGTAATGTAACGACTGTTCATACAAAGCTAGTTTGATTGATACATTCTGAACGACTTTTTAAGTTGTAGTTAGAAAAGACAAATTCAGGAGTAGTTTGCTCATCTACACTTCCGGTCCGCTTCCTAGCATCTTGCTATGAAGTTTCTGCTGGAGGAATTCGACAGCTCCGGATAGGATCCGGATTAAGAGGATTAAAAGAAAATATTATCGTAATCGAAATCGATGTTACCGGATATGACAACTAGAAGTTCCGCGTGGAGAAATACTTGCAGTCTATGTAGTTGTTGGATGCTGTGATCCCGACGGTTGTTGCTGATCTGGTAAAGTTTCAAAAAATGGACAACAAGGCATCGAACGTGTTAATTTATTTCATCACGTTGACCTTTTGGACCTGATCCGAAAGAAGAATACTGCGAAGGAAGTCTGGACCGTGCTGGAGAATGTCTACGCTAACAAGTCAATTTCCTTGCAAACTCTTATCCTCTTAACTCTTAAGATGGTGCAAAGAGATTTGAAGAACTGATTTGGCAACTCAAATCTGCTGGTGCTAAGCTTTGAGAAGAAGACCAGGTCTCGCAACTGTTTGTTAGCCGAGTCCTACTTTACCTTAACAATCAAGCCAAGGCCGTTGTGGCCTCTGCTGTACACAGTAGTTGTCTCCATTGTATTCTGTCCATGGAGAGAATACAATAGAGAGTCCAGAGAGTCCGCAGGTCGCCTTCTATTTGATCGATCCACCTTGCTCTTTGCGCGCCTTTGCTTCTTGTACCCGTCGGCAGGGTTGCGATTTCTCTGGGGAGAATCATCCGGGTGCACATTTTTAGTTCTCTTTGATGAATCTCACTCAGTCTCTATGGAGATTTTTTCTTTACACCACTGTAGAGATTGTTCGACTCAGCACGGGAGAGCGAGAGAATTGACAATTAGCTGCCTGAGCGTTCATATACTCACTGCAGTGTACTCGACGAAGAGTGAAAGAGCAGAAAAGAACTGCACCGCATTGACGTGAGTAAAACCTTGGTCTAAACATTAAGAAAAAAATGCTGGAAGACGGGATGAACATTACGAAATAGGAGCCTCAGATAGCCTAGTCGGTAAAGGCACGGAATAACCAATCCGAAGATTAGATTAGATTAGATATCTTTATTATTGAGCTTTTCAGCCTCGGCTGGTTCAGCTCATAACCAATCCGAAGGGGGTGGGTTAGATTCCCAGTCCAGTCGACTTTAATTAAATCGTGACCTCCCTAGGCAAAAGAGTATCATTGTGCTTGCCATACACAATACAAATTCATGCATTGGTGATTAAATTCGAAAGCTTTCAATTTCAATAACTGTGGTAGTGCATCTAGAACACTTAGTCGTGAGAGCCTGGCAATAAGCTAATTGTGATAAGCAAAAATGTTCAAATTCCAGTATAGCGTTATAAAACCAACAATTAAGGTTTTCACCAGGTTGACTCTCCCCGGTGAAATAATTCTGCGCTCTTCGGTGCTCCTCAGAGATCACTCACACGCTCCGGCTTGTGTGGTGAGGGTGCAAACGATAGACACTTTGGTGTCACTAAACTTGTGATATCTAACAGAGAGTGGAAACAAAACAAAAATCTCTCGGGTGAGTTTGCGTTTGTCAATGTGCGGAGTATCTTTCCTCTGAGCACCCTTCTTGCACCGAGGAAGCTTGCATCCCTGCCCGTCGGTTCATTTTCGAGAATCATTTTCACAGGGCTATCGTCCGACATTCTTAAGACATGCCCAGCCCATCGTAGTCGACCGGTTTTAGGTATGTGTACGATGGGAGGTTCTCCCAGCAACTGATGTAATTCGTGGTTCATTCGCCTCCTCCACGTTCCGTCTTCAATCTGCACCGTAGATGGTACGCAGCACCTTCTGTTCAAAGACACCAAGGAAGCGTTGGTCCTCTACTAGCAATCTCCATGTTTCGTGGCCGTAGAGAACTACCATTCTAATTAATGTCTTGAAGATGGTCAACTTTGTAGTTCTGCGAACTTTGGTCGATCTTAACGTCCATTTATGTTCCATTTTATCTGTCAAAATGATATTGAAAAAAACATCATATTTATTTTTGACGTAGGATTACGTCTTTGTTTTTTATACTGGGATTCAATTAAAAACAAAATCGTGTTGCGTCCGTCACCAATAATTTTCAGGTATCAGGCCTAAGAGGTCATATATGACCCCCAAAAAATGGGTGTAAAAAATCACTAACTGAACAAAAGTGTACTGTGTCCTCGACAAATTTGTTCTAAAACAATTTTTGTGTATCAGAAATATAAAAACACAAAAGAGATTAAGGTCTAAATAACAACCTGCACACTTAAATTCGATTTTGCTGTTCGGTAAAAAAAATGACGAAATATTTCGGTAAATATAATATATTACCGATTTTTTGGTAAACATAAATAATTTTACCGTAATTTCGTAACACTTTACTGAACTATCTGTAATGTTGTATTTAATTTACCGTATTCAGTAGAAAAAACTACAATTCATACCGTAAAAACAAACTATCACTCAATACGGTAAGCACTTTACCGAACAAAACGTAGAATGAACTCTGAATTACCAAAGCCCGGTAAAGAATTATTAACTGTCAAACTGTCGGCCATTTTCTATGAAGTCTCAAGGTTCCAATGATCGGTCTGTTCCAGAAGGTGGTTTAGCAAGTTTTAGTTCAAAAAAGTTTTCATCTCGTGACCGAGACCCGAAATCAACAGTGATGGAGCAGTAGACCCACAGCATCCAAATATATTATCTTCATTGTATCCATCTACAGGTAGAAGACAACTTCACTGACCAGCGTCCGATGCAGCCAAAACTCATCATTCGTGGTCCCTTCCTAACGTATTCCGTATTGAATAAATAAGTTAATAAAAAAATAACAACAAATATAATATTGTTCAATAAACCAATGACATTCGAATATTTTGGTGTTAAACGATAAAGCAAACAAAATACCGAAACGGTTCTGTACCAGACTACACAAATTAGCGATCTGTACGGTAGTTTTTTACAGATCATCAAATCTCCCGTTACCGAACTGTACGGTATTTTTTGACAGTTCATCAAAAAATTCGAGTACCGAACGTTCGGTAATTGATCTAATTACCGAACGTTTAGCTGTTGAAAGTTCGGTACAAAATTACCGAATACTGTATAAACAATTAAGTGTGTTGAACAACCTCATTAAGAAAAAGTACAAGAAGAACAAATAAAAGCCTTGTTAAGCGTTTTATTAATATATGATAAACATGCATATGTATTAAAAAGTTTTTGATGATAAACGTTAAATATTTTCGTACCTCTCTGGGATTTTCTAGGTTATCCAAAATGCACTTAAGTGCAGAACTTCAGATCTATAGTTGTAACAGTAGCATTTAGGGCTATATAAAATAATGATATGTATTCAAAAATATTGAATGAACCTTCTGGAAAGCCAACAGGCAGTATTTGATATTTTGTGAAGTTCTAGGTCATCAAAACTTTCCATGAGTTCAGAACATAAGGTTTACAGTAGTAACTATTGCTTTTTGGGCTATACAAAGTAACGCTACGTTTGGTTTTAATTCAGAGAATATTTAAGAACGTCAACAAGTACTACGAGATCAATTGGGATGATCGGGGTCATCCAAACTGTCCTTAAGTTCAAAAAATAAGATTTACAGTTGTAACAGTAGCTTTGTGGGCTATGCAAGGTGGCACTATAGGTGTACAACATATTCAATGAAACTTTCGGAAGGTCAACACTCAATATTTTATAACTTGCTGATCCTGTAACTCATTCAAATTGTCCTGGCGTTCATAAATTAAAATTTACAATTGTAAGAGTAATTATTGGGCAGTACAAAGTTACAATAAATATTCAAACATATTCAATTAATATTCTTAAAGGTCAACAATAGAGCAATACGGCATGTTCTGGGTCATCCAAACTATCCTTGGGATCAAAACGTCGAACCTACAATGGCAACAAAAGCTTTCTGGGCTATTCAAAGCTACGCTGAGTATTGAAACATATTAATTGTATATCTTGACATTACGACATTATGAAATAATCTTCTAGGTTATCCCAACTATCCTGGAATTCAAAACTGAAAATCTTCAGCTGTAAATGTAGCTTTCTAGACCAAACAAAGTAAGTATATGTATTTGATCAATTTAAGTGAGTCTTCTGGAAGGTAAACCGATAGAGTGAGATAACTTGGGATGCTCTAGGTCACCAAAATTGCCCTTGCGTTCATAAGTTATATAGTTTTTAAAAAATTCTGTGCAACTGACACAAATTCTGTGAATCTTCTGTAAGGTCACCAGTCATTATAAGATTTTTTAGGGATGTTCAAGTTCGTAAAAACTGACTTGAGTTCAGAACTTAAGATAGTAGTAACTCTAGCCTCTTGGGCTGTACAATACTACGATAACTATTCAAACATATTCAATGAATATTCTGAAACGTCCACAGACATCAGAGAATAATCTTATTAGTTTGAGGTCATTCAAGACTTAAGGTCTACAATTGTAGCTTTTCTCACCGTACAACGACAACCGTTCTGCATTAATACTAGACCTCATGGACTACTTCAACTTGACTATTTTGAATACTGGGGAAGTAACACGCGTGGCTCCACCTCCAAACCCTGGAAGCAAATTAGACCTCTCAATCTGTTCGAATTCACTATCATTGGATTGCACGTGGAAAGTGATTCAAGATCCCCATGGTAGTGATCACCTGCCTATCAAAATTTCAATCACCAATGGTTCGTGTCAATCTCGCTCGATCGACATTGCGTACGACCTCACGAAATGCATAGACTGGGGTAAATTCGCTGGAGCGATCATCGATGGCGAGCAATCGGTCGAAGTCCTTCCTCCGTTGGAAGAGTATCGGTTTTTATCCGGGTTAATCCTCAAATGTGCGATCGACGCACAGCGCAGACCGGTACCAGGATCAACAATTCGCCGACGTTCGCCCACTCCGTGGTGGGACGACGAATGTACTGAAGTCTACCGTGAAAAATCCGTCGCGTTTAAAGCATATCGGAAGCGCGGTTCGCGAGATAACTACGAGCGGTACATTGCACTTGAGCGTAAATTTAAGAGCCAAAGCCAAGAAACGCGGATATTGGCGTCACTTCGTCGAAGGGCTATCGCGTGAGACGTCGATGAGAACTCTTTGGACCGTCGGGAGAAGAATGCGAAATGCGTCGTCGGTGAATGAAGACAAGGAAACCTCTTCCCGGTGGGTCTACGCGTTCGCTAAGAAAGTGTGCCCAGATTCGGTCCCGGTGCAACGAATTACTCGCGATACTCAAACCAATCGTAATGAATTGGATGCGCCCTTTTCTATGCTTGAATTCTCTCTTGCTCTTCTTTCATGCAATAATTCTGCGCCAGGAATGGATAAAATCAAGTTTAACTTGTTGAAAAACCTCCCAGACGTCGTAAAGAGGCGCTTGCTGAACTTATTTAATCAGTTCCTGGAGTGCAATATTGTTCCGGATGAATGGAGGCAGGTTAGAGTTATAGCTATACAAAAACCCGGGAAAGCCGCGTCGGATTATAACTCTTATCGTCCAATTGCGATGTTGTCGTGTATACGGAAGCTGCTAGAGAAGATGATTCTCCATCGGCTCGACAAATGGATTGAATCTAATGGCTTTCTATCTCATACTCAATTTGGTTTCCGCAGAGGCAAAGGAACGAGCGATTGTCTTGCGCTGCTTTCAACGGAAATACAGCTGGCCTATGCCCAAAATGAGCAAATGGGTTCAGTTTTCATGGACATTAAGGGAGCTTTTGATTCAGTTTGTGTAGACGTCCTTTCAGACAAATTCCACGAGTGTGGCCTTTCACCATTACTAAACAACTATTTGTACAATTTGTTGTCTGAGAAACATATGAGCTTTTCTCATGGGTCTTCGACAACTTCACGAATTAGCTACAGAGGGTCTCCCCAGGGCTCTTGTTTAAGCCCCCTTTTTATAATTTTTATATCAGAGACATCGATAGCTGCCTCATGGAAAATTGCACGCTAAGACAGCTTGCGGATGACGCCGTTGTTTCAATTGTAGGACCAGGGCCGAACAACTTGCAGGGACCGTTGCAGGATACTCTAGACAATTTGTCTACCTGGGCTGTAAAGGTGGGTATCGAATTCTCTCCGGAGAAAACTGAGTTAGTTGTTTTTTCTAGGAAGCGTGAACCAGCACAAATACCGCTTCAACTCATGGGTAAAACAGTAACTCAAAGTTTGTCTTATAAATACCTAGGGGTCTGGTTCGATTCTAAATGCACCTGGGGAAAGCACATTAAGTATCTGATTCAGAAATGCCAGCAGCGAATAAACTTCATGCGTACTATCACCGGAACATGGTGGGGAGCCCACCCGGAAGATCTGATAAAGCTGTATCGTACAACAATTCTGTCGGTTCTCGAAGTACGGTAGTTTCTGTTTTCAATCCGCCGCGAAAACTCATATTCTGAAGCTGCAGCGAATCCAGTACCGTTGTCTTCGTATCGCGTTAGGCTGCATGAACTCAACTCATACTATGAGTTTAGAGGTATTAGCAGGAGTTCTTCCTTTATCAGATCGTTTTGTGGAGCTATCGTTCCGGTTCCTCATCCGCTGTGAGGTGTTAAATCCATTGGTAATTGAAAATTTTGAAAAGCTAATCGAACGAAATCCTCAAACTAAGTTCATGACACTGTACTATTGGTATATGACTCTGGAGGTGAGCCCTTCTTCGAATGTTCCTAATCGTGATTACTCCCAAGACTTCTCTAGTTCTACTGTAGTTTTTGATCTGACCATGAAGCAAGAAGCTCGCGGAATACCAGATCCACTCCGTTCGGAGTACATTCCATTAATTTTTGCAAGTAAGTTTGGCCATATCAGATGTGACAGGAAGTTTTACACCGACGGGT
The DNA here is from genome assembly GCA_034211315.2 of Aedes japonicus. Classification (NCBI taxonomy): domain Eukaryota; kingdom Metazoa; phylum Arthropoda; class Insecta; order Diptera; family Culicidae; genus Aedes; species Aedes japonicus. The sequence continues at coordinate 12,092 of JASCZW010019464.1, forward strand.
CAAAAAACAAATGATTCCACTGGATTTGGTGTTTTTGACGAAATTCATAGCGCCTCCTTCAAACTACAAAATCCTTGCTCCGTATACGTCGCAGAGCTGGCGGCTATACACTATGCATTAGAGCAAATTGCCTCTCTTCCTCTGATCAATTTTTCATTTTTACGGATAGTCTCAGCTCACTTCAGGCTATTCGTTCGATGAGGCCAGCAAAGCACTCACCGTATTTCGTTAGCGAAATACGATCTCTTTGAGTGCTCTATCAAACAATTCCTACACCATCACCTTGGTTTGGGTCCTTCTCATTGCTCCATTCCGGGTAATGAGAAAGCGGACTCACTTGCCAAGGTGGGCGCTATGACAGGCGATATTTATGATCCACAAATCGCCTTCAACGAATTTTTTGCTATTTCCCGTCAACAGGCCTTGATCAGCTGGCAACAAAAATGGGATGCAGGGGATCTGGGCAGATGGTTACATTCTATTCTCCCACAGGTATCGAAAAAATCGTGGTTCAGAGGGTTGGATATTAGCCGGGATTTTATCAAGGTAATGTGTCGTCTAATGTCCAATCACTACTCGCTAGGCTCGCATTTCTATCGAATAGGGCTCTCAGACACCAATCAATACGGCTGTGGTGCAGGTTATCAGGACATCAACCATGTTGTCTGGTATTGCCTCGATTTCGAAATTGCCAGATCTGATCTTTGCGCATCCCTACGGGCCCGAGGGAAACCAGAGAAGGAAGATATCAGAGATGTGCTGGGTAAGCTGGACTTGGACTATATGGGGCTAATTTACAAGTTCTTGAAACAAATAGATGTATTCGTTTGATCCTCTCTTAGCTGTCGTTTTAACATGTCCACCTTGCCCCCTCCCCCGTAATACCGCTTCCGTTGTATCGTTACAGCTTAACGCAACGCAACATCTACGCCAGACCAACAGCAACAATTTCGCATCGCCAACCTGCCGTTGAAAGCTAACGTTAAGATTCCTACTGCCCCATTCCTACCCAAATTATTGTAATCCCTAACCTCGACCAAGTCGCGAGTTTTTCGGCTTTCCAAAATTAACATAGTTAGTAAGTTATTGTCATTTTAAAAATGAAAAAGAAGTCGGCTCCGTTATGCCTATGGCACTTGAGCCTCTCAAATAAACGAGTAAGTTAAAAAAAAAATTGTAGCTTTAGCTCTATGGTCTATACAAAGTTGTTGTTTGGCATGAATATCTCAAGAATATCTCATGTTTGTTGGTCTTCCAGGGCATTCATTCATATGTTTGAGTATATATCGTAACATTGAAAAGCGGATGAAGCCACTGTTTCAATTTTAGATCTTAAGTTCTGAACTACAGGACAGTTTGGTCGACCTAACACGTCTCAAAAAAATGTTTCATACCTACTTTTTGCTTTAATCAGAGCACATGAAATTGCATGCATAATAACGCTTGGAAAATATTAGGCCTGAAAGGGTTATTCCAAAGAATATTGCATTGTACAATCTGAATGGCTTACATTTAGTTGCGTAGTCCTACGTCATTATTCCGAACAACCCAATCGGACTGAACCATGTAGTTTTTAAAATCTATTGTCGTAATGTTTCGATAAAGCACGAGTTTCTGTAGAG
>JASCZW010019466.1:0-13712 GCA_034211315.2 Aedes japonicus
CGTTTACATAATGACTATGTATGACTCCAAGTACCTCCCGTAGGATAAACTGTAGAATTATTATTGATGAATAAATCTAGGCAGAATCGTTAAAGCAAGCAGTGATAGTCTCCAATTCATTTACGAGATATCACAGTACCAGTCTCCCCCAGGGATCATGTTTAAGCCCCCTTTTGTATAATTTTTATGTCAAAGACATTGACGGTTGTCTAGGTGACAACTGTACGTTGAGACAACTTGCAGATGACGGCGTAGTGTCTGTCACGGGACCCAATGGGGTCGATCTGCAAGGACCCTTACAGGATACCTTGGACAATTTGTCTACTTGGGCTCTAGAGCTAGGTATCGAATTCTCTACGGAGAAAACTGAGTTGGTAGTTTTTTCTAGGAAGCATAACCCTGCACAACCGAAGCTTCAAATTTGGGGTAAGCCGATAGCTCATTCTATGTCATTTAAATATCTTGGGGTCTGGTTCGATTCAAAGTGCACCTGGAGATCCCATATTGAGTATGTGAAGCGAAAATGCCAGCCAAGGATCAACTTTCTCTGCACAATTACCGGGACCTGGTGGGGAGCTCATCCACAAGATCTTCTAACGTTGTACCGGACAACGGTTTGGTCGGTTATGGAATACGGTAGTTTTTGTTTTCAGTCAGCGGCTCGGTCGCACTTCATTAAACTGGAACGTATTCAGTATCGGTGTCTTCGTATCGCGTTAGGTTGCATGCACTCGACTCACACCATGAGTCTTGAAGTGCTGGCTGGCATGTTGCCACCTCGGATCGGTTTACAGAATTATCTCTCCGGCTCCTCACCAGGTGTGAAGTTATGAACCCTCAGGTAATCGAACATTTTGAGAAGCTCCTTGAGTTGAATCCTCAAACCCGCTTCATGACCTTGTACCATTTGTACATAACACAGGATGTCAGCCCTTCGCCGAACATTTCCAATCGTGTTTGCTTCTCCGATTTCGACAATTCGATTCATTTTGATTTATCCATGAAGCAGGAGCTTCGTGGAATCCCAGAGCATCATCGTCCTATGATTGCTCCGGTGATATTTGCTGCAAAGTTTGGCCAAGTTGATTCCACTAAATCGTTCTTCACTGACGGATCTTTGATAGAGGATTCAGCAGGCTTTGGTATATTTAATGAAATTTATAGCGCCAACCGTAAACTTCAAGCTCCTTGTTCCGTGTATGTCGCTGAATTAGCGGCAATACATTTTACGCTAGAAATTGTTGCCTCACTAACACCGGATCATTTTTTCATTTTCACGGATAGTTTCAGTTCTATAGAGGCTATTCGCTCATTGAGGCCGGTAAAGCACTCCTCGTATTTTCTCATGAAAATACAGGAGCTTCTAAGTGCTTTATCTTCGCGTTATTTTATCATCACCTTTGTATGGGTCCCATCTCATTATTCGATTCCGGGCAATGAGAAAGCGGACTCGCTTGCAAAGGTGGGCGCTATGGAAGGCGATATTTGTGTTCGACAAATCGCCTTCCACGATTTTTTTCCTATTTTTCGTCAACAGTCACTCGTCAGCTGGCAGTATAAATGGAGTAAAGGAGATTTGGGGCGATGGCAACATTCTATCATCCCAAAGGTGTCGAAGAAATCGTGGTTTAGCGGAATGGATGTGGGTCGAGACTTCATTCGTGTCATGTCTCGCCTCATGTCCAATCATTATTCTTTGAACGCTCATTTATACCGGGTTGGGCTGAGCGACAGCAATCTCTGTGAGTGTGGACAAGGCTATCAAGACGCAGACCACGTTATTTGGTCTTGTGCTGAACATTGTGGAGTCAGATCTGAACTTTATGATTCCCTTCGGGCTCGAGGTAGACAACCCAATGTGCCAATTCGAGATATTTTGGCTGTACGTGATTTGGAGTACATGAAACTCATTTATGTGTTTTTGACTAACATTAGCATTAGATTGTAGTTAGTTTAACCTGTATGTTTAGTATAAGTTTTTTTTTATATGTGTGTGTATGTGTGTGTTTTTTTTCTTTTTCAAGAAATGTTCAAGTCAAAAGAAAACCATAAATTGTATAGTTATAAGTGTTTAGATAATTTAGAATTTAAATTTAATGTGTTATGTAAACCATACTTTAAATTCCCACCCTCTTTCCCATCCGTAATTTGTAATTCCTATTAACCTCGAGACGGCCGCGAGTAATCGGCTCTTTCCTCCTAACTTTAGTTTTAAGATAAATGATGTAAAAAAAATATGAAAATTTGGCTCTGTAAAGTTAATTCGATTGAGCCTGTGCAAATAAATGATTATAAAAAAAAAAATATATCACAGTACCTGGAACATGTCAACGTCGATCTGAATGTGACCGTGATGGGAGGTTAACATTTTCTTCTCGTGAGCCTCTTTCTTACATATATTTTGTTATCAAACAATTAATCACAATCCTAATCCTACGATCATCAGCCTTATGTATACAGACTTAATAGTTATTCACGGGCTCGGTTGAACATTTAGCTGAATTCACTCGGCATTTTTTTTATTTAACTGATAACTCGGCGAAAAATCGAACGATACCGAGTCTCAGCTAGACCTGTGCGCCGCCGCGCCACGCCGCCGCCACTATTTTCGACCGGCGCGCCGCTGCATTTTTTTTCCCGCGCCGCCGGGCAATTGTGTCGCGCCGATAAAAAATTTCACTGTATATACATCCCTTTAGTTTAGTTCATTAGCGCTTCAGAAATCTGCTTTTATTACTGATGACAAATTTTAACATTTTGATGAGATGTACCATTCAGAGGGTGTGCGTGTGAAACACTGATCAGCTTTGTCGTTGCGTTCTAGAAACTTCAGTGTACATTTTCGTGTTTCAACTTTTGGCAATTTCGCAAGTGAGTTTGAATTTAAAAATAATGAAATGTCCACCTTAAATGTGTAGAAAATTTCCATCGCAAGTGTACATATTGATACCACAAATAATGGTAATCGAACCAGCGAGGTGTGAAAAAAAAAAATTGGTGGACTAAAACATGTCAAACATGGTTTTACACAGGCAGCATAATTAATCATCAATTAAAAGAGAGATTTGAGCAATAAAAAATGAAAAAAGTGCCATTAAATTATTAAGGCCTGTGCCAACAAATAATGTGTGATCAGCATTAGAAATTAGGAATGAGCAATAAAGATGAGAAAGATCTTCGGATAATCTAATTGGACCGGTAAATCTGTCAATAAAGCAACAGCTATTAGTATATGTGCAATTAATATGGCAGTATTTCCGCCAAATTATGTAATTTGAGCACTAAACTATTCGCATATGTCTTTTAATTTTGTTAGATTTTCCCATAAAAACAGTAAAATGAGCAATGGATATTTATTTATCCATTGCTCATTTTACTGTTTTTATGGGAAAATCCAACAAAATTAAAAGACATATGCGAATAGTTTAGTGCTCAAATTACATAATTTGGCGGAAATACTGCCATATTTAATTGCACATATACTAATAGCTGTTGCTTTATTTGATAGATTTACCGGTCACAATTAGATTATCCGAAGATCTTTTCTCATCTTTTATTGCTCATTCCTAATTTTTTAATGCTGATCACACATTATTTGTTGGCACAGGCCTTAATAATTTAGTGGCACTTTTTTCATTTTTTGGTGCTTTTTCTGAATTACTAAGTGCAGGTAAATATTTTAGTCGTTTTACACACGATCTGCTTCCTGACAAAGTGTTTGCAAAACAAATATAACAAATTTATGTCTAATGGAAGCAAAACAAATACAATAAATCCAGCGAAAACATATTCCGAGGTATGAGGCTACCAATAGTTAAGAAATAAACTTAACATTGTAGTGAATAATGGCGAATAAAACACAACTATCTGTCTATGCTTAGGTAATATATTAAATATGGCTGGGCAATGATAACCTTCAAACTTTTAAATTTTCTTCAGAATTAACGAATCGGTAAATATGTTTGATGTTATTTCATAATTTTGTCAAGAATAAAAGAAAACGTTATGTGCCGTTCAGACTACGAGCTATATCACTTTATATAGACTAGCTTCATATCAATGTTCGCTAAATCAAGTAATATAGCTCGTAGTCTAAACGCTATTAGTCTAAAACAAATAGAGTTTATTTCAACAACATGATAGCATTTTGTTAGGCGTGAGAAAGTTAAAAAATTATCTTTAACGATCAGTGTAAATTAACAGTAATTGGACATACCAGATTTTTGCATTGAATAGTCAAGACTGTGTAAAGAAGAGGTGTTTATTAAATTTATTATATCGACAAAGATTTTTCATAAGGGCCTAACTGACAAAGGTGAACAATGACTTCTTCCGTAAAATTCTCATTGCACAAAGGCTACCCATGTAAGCATTGACTTGGAACATGACAAATCCCGAATGAAATAACTTGGCTAACCACTGATGTAACCGATAAATCAATGCATAGTGGATTCTGTTCTATACGTGATTGTAGTAATATTGTGAAATTAGTATTAGTTCGGTATGATTCACTGCTCTGAATTCTTTAATATTTGATTTATATTTGGATCTTTAAGCTCCTAAATATATGATTGTTATAGAAAATTGAATATTTTTTTTTATTGTTAATTTATTTACACAGAAAAAAATAATTAATTTTACCAAGCGCGTAAACAACGTAAACCAAGTCAAAAGAGCGTAAACAACGATATTGCTTGCAATCTTTCATACAACAGGCTTGATTCAGGTATCTGGCTTAAATTTACTTGAAATATCCCATTATTTTCTGCCAAATCTAGCATTCCCTTTATGTGCATAAGGTAACGCAGAAAATTCAGTGTTTCTTTTTATCTGTGTAAGTTTTGAAACTTTCAGTTTCTAAAATTTTTTAATCTTAATATTTTTTGGATATTTATTTATTTTTATTCTCAGATTTTAAGAAAGGGGAAATGCTGGCTTTGGCGGGTTTTCTTCTATTACTGTCCGTTTTTTTTTTTTTAATTTGGCCAGGCAATTCAGAGAGTGTAAATAGAGGAATGGTGAGGCCGAATTTTAAATTTTCAGATTTTTTAGAAATTAAGATATATAGATTTTTAGATTTTTAGATTTTTAGATTTTTAGATATTCAGATTTTTGGTTTTCAAGAACTTTTTGATTTTTAGATTTTTAAATATTGAGCTTTTAAATTTTTGAGATTTTTAGAACTTTAGATTTAACGATATTTAGATTTTCAGATTTTTAGATTACTAGTAGATTTTTAGATACTTAAAGTTTTAGATTTTTAGATTTTTTGACTTCTAGTAGATATTTAGATTTTAAGATATTGAGCTTTTTAGATGTTTACATTTTTAGTAGATTTTTTTGATATTTAGATTCTTAGATTTTTAAATATTTAGTTTATGTACATTTTTAGCCTTTTATATTTTTAGATATTAAGACTTTTATATTTTTAGATTTTTAGACTTTTATATTTTTAGATTTTTATATTTTTATATTTTTAGATTTTTAGAATTTTAGATTTTTTGAGTTTCAGATTTTAAGATTTTTAGGCCGTTTTCAGCGCTCGAGGTCTATTCTAAATTTTGCCAATTTTTTTTTTTTTTTTTTTTTGTTGGGGCGTAGAATCACAGCGTCCACTGAGTTGAACTTTTGTGATATACCCCTGTTTACTATACTAATTCGCATCTTAAAGCTAGATCACCATTTGTCAAGTGACCAGCCTAAGACGCGTCTCCCAGTCAGGCAAAATTGAGTTTATAAAACCCACCACCTTCCCAGGAATTGCAGTCCAAATTTTTTTAGGTTGCATATAGCCACTGTACAGAAATTTAAGTCTGCTCTTGTATCACAGCATCACAACTGCAAAGCAGATGTTCCGAGGTTTCACGTTCCATGTTACAGAAACGACAGATATCATTCTGAACCTGGCCAATGTTTTTCAAATGATATCTACTCGGGCAATGTCCGGTTACTAGGCCAGTATAGGTACAAAGAACTCTCTTATTGAGCTCCAGAAGCTTTTTACTAATTGCAACATTTGGAATTATAAACCTTTTTGCTTGAGAACACTTTGTGGTGACCAACCAATTGGTCATCACCCTTTGCTCTTCCCAAGATTTTAATTCCATTTTTATGGCACAGTATGATATACCGCAGAATGGTTCTGGGCCAATAAACTGTGCATTTGAACCTTGTTTAGCAAGCTCGTCTGCCCTTTCATTACCTTCAATGCCACAGTGTCCCGGAACCCAGAATAAATTCACCGAGTTCTCTTGGCACACCTTTCGCAATGAAAGAATGCATTCCCAGACAAGTTTGGATGTACATTTATAATTACTTAACGCTTTGAGTGCCGCTTGGCTGTCTGTAAATATACAAATATTTGCATATCTATATTTTCTCTTCAGACAAACGTTAACACATTTTATTATAGCAAAGATCTCCGCTTGGAAAACCGTTGGATAGTTTCCCATCGCCACTGAGATTTCTACCCCAGGGCCGAAGATTCCTGCTCCTGTTTTGTTCCAATTTTTGAGCCATCTGTGAAGAATTTTATGGAGCCATGACGAACAGTGGGACCTCCGACTTCCCAATCTATACGTGACGTTTCACATATGTTGTAAGGAATGTCATGGTTTTCCACAGGTTTCATCCAGTCTCCATTCATGTACATCACTGGCCCATTTTGAAAGCTTTGTGAAATGCTCAGGTGACCGACTAAATCACCAGACATGAAAGATTTCAACCGTTTAAGTCTAAGCATACTCTTTTCCGCTTCTAGTTGCACGTATTCGTGCAAAGGCAGCAGATTTAGCATTGCATTCAACGCATTTGATGGAGTGCTGCGCATCGCTCCCGTTATAGCAATGGATACTAGCCGTTGAAGTTTTGTAAACTTTTTCTGTGCAGTAGCCTCTTTTGTTTTTGGCCACCACACAAGAGAAGCGTACGATATTTTAGGACGTATTATGGATGTATAAATCCACATTATCATTTTTGGTCTTAGACCCCATTTTCTGCCAAATGTTTTTGAACAAATCCAGAAAGCACTGGTTGCCTTACCGATCACACACTCAAGGTGAGCATTCCAGTTCAGTTTGGCATCCAGTATCACTCCTAAGTATTTAACCTGTTCACTAAGATGGATCTTTAATCCTCCTAGCTGGAACGCTTTTAGACCAAACTTCCTTTTCCTAGTGAAAGGTACAATTACTACTTTTGCTGGATTAATGCTAAGGCCCTCCTCGATACACCAAGACTGGGTAAATTTTAGGGCCCATTGCATTCTTTCTGAAATGATGTTGTCAAATTTTCCCCTCACTATAATGACTATATCGTCTGCAAAACCTACAACCTCGAAACCTTTTTCCTCTAAGCTTCTTAGAAGCTCGTCTACAACTAAGGACCACATAAGTGGTGAGAGGACTCCTCCTTGGGGACAACCTTTCGTTGCCCGTATTGTAATAGACGAACTTCCCAGCTCTGAAGTGATTTCTCTTTTTGCAAGCATGGTATGAACCCAGTTAATTATGTTCATGTCAAAGTTCCTTTCTTCATGGCACGAGCCATAGATGAATAGGAAGCGTTGTCGAAAGCTCCTTCAATATCTAAGAAAGAACAAAGTGCTATTTCTTTTACCGATAGAGCTTTTTCTACTTTTTGAAACCACACTATGCAGTGCCGTAACTGTTGACTTACCAGACTGGTAAGCAAACTGGAACTCAGATAGTGGATGCTTGTTCATGTAATTTGAATTGATATAATCATTCAAAACTTTTTCCATAGTCTTTAATAGGACTGATGAAAGACTAATGGGTCTGTATGATTTAGGATGCGTCTTGTCTCGCTTTCCTACTTTAGGTATGAAGATAACTTTTACTTGTGTCCATGAAGTTGGAATATGGTTGAGTCTTAAACTTGCCTTAAAAATCTCAATTAATGGCGAGATCAACACTGCTTCGCCGTTTTGAAGTAGTGCTGGAAATATCCCGTCCGTTCCTGCAGATTTGTAAGGCTGAAAAGCTCTCAACGCATTTTCTACCCTGGCTTTCTTAAATATTTTGTCAGCCAAGTCATTTGCAGCAATTTTCGCTCTAACAGACTTTTGAGATGTCCTTGTAGAACTTTTTTCACCTTCAAGTGATCCATCCCTGATTGGATCTACACACAAAACTGATCCAGGAAAATGTGTTTCCATAATCAGCTTTAACTGTTTCACTAGGAGTTTTTGTAAAAACTCCATCCTCATTTTTCAGATTCCCAAGTTCAATAGTATGATCCTTTGCAAGAGCTCCTCTGAAGTCTTGCGACTTCTGGACTATTGCTTATGTTTTCACACGTTAGACCCCAGGATCTTCGTTTAGATTTTCTAATTTCTTTATTGTACTCAGTAAGGGCATTCCTATAGGGAGTCCAATCTGAGGTTCTTTTCGCTTTATTAAACAACCTACGAGATGTTTTACGCAGACGTTCCAACTTAGAGTTCCACCACGGAACATCCCTGTTAGAGGATGATTCTTTGATAGGACAACTAATATGGAAAGAATTTAAAATCGTGTCATTTACCTTTGGGAAAATGATTCCAATTTCTGAACTGAATCAATCTTTCCACCTTCTGTAAATAACTCCGAGTTTAAATGTTGTGCATATTGATCCCAGTTTGTTTTCCTCGGATTTCTAAATGTAGAAGTTGACCTATTTCCACCACTCCATTCTGAACACAATGTGTCTATGATCCGACAATGACGTTTCCTCAGAGACTTCCCACTTTGAAATACGTTCATAAATTGCACTATTGCACAATGTCAAATCCAAGACTTCTTGTCTGATAGCATTTGAAAAGGTAGGTTCGTTTCCCTTATTGCATATGTCGATATTGTTTGAAGAGATATATTCAAATAAGCACTCCCTCGACTGTTGATATCCGTACTACCCCACACGGTATGATGTGCGTTGGCATCACAGCCAATTATGAATGACTTATTATTTGCTCTGCAGTACTTGACAAATGAGTCGATCTCAGGAGGAGGCACCTCAGAGCATCACCTGGAAAATAGGCTGAAGCCACTATGACCTCAGTTTTTCCTCTGGTGGTAGGCACCTCAACCATGACCGCAACAATGTCCCGTTTGAAGAATTCTGTAATGGGATAGCAATTCAGTGTTTTATCAACCAAAACAGCAGTTCTTGGCGTACTCTGATTTTCATCATAGAACAACTTACAGTCCTGTGTTTGAATACCCAGTATTTTTCCCTTTATTAGTCCATGGCTCTTGAATTAGTACCACGCCCAGCCCCTCTTTTCTAAACCTCCGACTCATGACAGCAGATGCTCCTTTTGCATGATGGAGGTTCACCTGCAGGAACTTAGTTGGTTTCATTTCTAAGGGTGGCACGCTCTTTCTTGCTTGTGCGGGGAGCGATAGACCCATCAATGTTTTTAATGGTCAGAGCAATAAGCTCGGCATTTCCGTATGGAGTAAAATACCAAGTTACACCTTTTAGCCAGTTTGCTGTAATTTGATCCTTGCATTCAAGAGATAAATCACCTTGCCTGTAGCTACATTTTGTAAACTTAGATTTTACGTCATGTCTTTGCTCCTCTACTTTTTGTAGAGGAGCTTCTTGCAGAGCATCGAGCTGCACTGTCAAAATTTCGAGTTTTGGAAAACCGTTAATGATTATTCCACTCTTTAACATTTTTGCCGATTGACCTCGATTTAAATAAAAGCAAACTCATCCTAAATTTTCCTTTTTCTTTTTTTTTTATGTTTTTCAATTTTTTTTAAAATTTTTGAAAATAGTTTTATATTTGCGGTTATTAGTTTCGATATCACTTCGGTTTCAGTGAAACTAGCATCACTGGTATTATATTACTTTCACGCAACAATATTTATGCGCTAGCTTTTAAGCAAGTTTGAAAGCTTCCCATGTAAGTTCGAAAGCTCCTCATGCAAGTTCGCAAGCCAAACTTGCATCCAAGTTTGCAATGAGGTCTTATTCAAACCAAGTTGAATAAAAGTTTATTCAAGCTTTTAATGCCTTCTCTTACTTGCCGCGTTTTAATTTCTTTTCTTTTTCACTTTTCTATATGGCACACAGTTAATAAAGGATAAATACCTTTTTACACTGGATTTTACCTGATACACTTAACTTTTGTCACCGGTATTGCTTCAACTATAAGTTTTTCACTCACTTTCGATTTACTGATTCGTTATGCACTTGAAAAAGCAAAAATATACATGAGCCAATTAAATAGACCAACTGATTTTCTCCACTTTCAGCGGTGCGTTCCAAATTTCATTTCCGAACAGTTTCGATGTATAAAAATAAAATGTCATGCGCTTTTGTTTTATTTTTTGCCGAATTTGGAATTTGTTTGTCCAGCTGAAAAAATGGTGTACAACTCGCTCGCTTTTTTTTTCAAACATTATGGAGTTCTGCTGGCATTGGTGGAATATTGAACACTGAAGCTATTTGAACTGAACTGATATTTTGAGAAACAGATAAGTTCAAACTTTGCTAAAAATATGTATTTCTATATATTGAATTTTTTGCACTAAAGCATATGAAGACTAGCAAGAGAGATGCGGTAGAAAATCCCAGTTACAAATAAGATTTTTCCAAGTATTTGAAGCATTTCAACTAACACCACAAGTTAGCATACCTTAGGTAAATATAAATAAGTACACAAGAGGAACCTCTTGCATTGGGACTTGTTGAAAGTTCTGTCGTAGGGAACCTGTGGGTGTTCGAAATTCGTAGTCCGAACGAACGTCTGTGCTAGAAGAGGTATTTGGCAATGGAGTTTCAACCGGTCAGCGTTTTCAACCGGTTAGAGTGCTTTATTTAGGCCCGAAATCGTTGTTAAATAGAATTGAACTGGAGTCACAAATTACCAATCTTTTATGTCAGCTATTACCGTACTCTTATTCAGTCAAACATCACAGTTACGCATATGAGAGATTCCTTTTAAAAAGGAAATTCCTGTGGATATTAATTTTCGTTTTTGAATGATTCCGCAAGACGAAAATCATCCACATGCTGGTTTGTGAGAGTCGAAGTAAGGTTTGTCTCTGGGTGAGGTGAGAAAAGTCACCGGCAGTGCCGTTACTCTCCTGGCAAATCAAATGTAGAGTCACGAGACTGGTGACTTTTCTCACTTCACCAAGTAACGAATGTCACTTTAACTCTCGAAATAACCGTCACTTTCTGGAACCAATAGTTCGTCTTAATATTCACCCAGCATCAACAAGAATCGGTACCTTTTGACTCGTGAATCTCGGAAACTTTTTGGAACGAGCTGAATCAACACCAACCAAATCCAAACGAAGCAGGCGGAGTTCCAAAACAAAACACACACATGGACGTCTTAATACAAAATTCGGAACAAAGGCGGTCAAAATGGAAAAATCGAAATAGTCTATTTTTGGGGGTCTATATTTTAGGAACTGTTTTAAAACTAGACCCAACATAATAGAACACCACTGAAAACGGCCTTAGATTTTTAGATTTTTAGATATTTAGATATTTAGATTTTTAGAGTTTTAGATTTTTAGATTTGTAGAATTAAAATATTAAAAACTAAACTCTTAGCTTCAGGAGAAAGAATCCTTACAGGACAAAGAATCCTTACGCAAAACAGCAACGAGTGTTTTTACTCGTGTAATTGGAGACTGGCTTTGCAGTATTTTAATTGTGCCTCCCAAACTATTCAATGTGCGACTTATCTAGCTGCAAATTTATTCAACGAAGGGCACTCTTCATTACTGAAAACGATGACTACTATGGGAATTGCTGTTGGGTTGGAATCAAAACATTTCGTCAGCGAATCTGACGAACGACGCGTGTAGGCTGCCGAATGCAGCATATCCAGCTCCGCCAGATCGGCTTTACTCGCCAATAAAAAAGAGGCAATTGCTCGGAAGGAGCAAGTCGAGGAAGACGAAGGATTAATGCATGGTTCTGGTATAGAAGACTAAACGTAAGTAACAAAAACAATTTTTTTGAACAAAACTGAACAAAATGAACATTTTGGTCCACCATTTTTAATCCTCTACTAGCTGACCCCGGTGCAAGCGTTGCTACACCTGCAACTAAATGAATGAATAATGGTTATTTTTTTGAAATAGTTTTTTTTTTACTAAGAAAGGGTTCAAGCTTCTATCAGAACATTCTTCTCACCCGAGAAACACACAGTTTGTGTTTTGGTTATCTAGATAATTCTCATGTTTGGTTGAAATTTGTGTTTGGAATCTCCATAGAAACATTTCTTGCATTTGAAAAACCCCACACGCCAATTTTGGTTCCATTTGCTACTCGAGTCATGCAGAAATTTGTGTTTCACTTGTATGAGAACCCCCCCCCCCTTCCTGGAGAGAGAAGAGGTTTCAAACAACCATAAGAACCTTCACCAGCCCCGAAAACCCCTGCATACACTTTTTCACGACGATCGGTGAGACAGACAGATTTTAAAATATATAAAAACGAGCCACATGTGGTTTCATTTGCTTGAATAGTTCTCAGCCCCCCCCCCTTCAACAGAGAAGGGGTCCTAAACTACCATAGAAACATTTCTTGCCTCCAAAAACCTAAATTTGATTCCGTTTGCTTAGTCAGTTTCCGAGTTATTCAGAATACCGTGTTTTATTTGTATGAGAGCGTATTTTTCAAATGTATTTTCTAAATCAAACTCCAAATTCATGTTTCGTTATCGAAAAAACCTCTATTTTGGTTGAATTTGAGTAGAACTGATAGTTTTATGTCCGCCGTATTAGATCCGCCATTATGAATTTTGAAAATCTGTCTTCATATTCGTATTCAGCGACCTCGAAAATATATGATAACATGCAGATATTGAGCATATTGAACGAGTAATGCATCGGAGATTGTTCCATAAACTTGAAACGCGTTTTTCTCGAAACAATGTTTTTCAAAACTTCGTGCACGATTACTAAAATAAAACTGTTCGGCGAATAAACTTCTACTTTTAAACCCCGGAAAGGTTAACACTTTTTATTGAAGCTTGTCGATCTTATAAATGTAATTTTTTGATAGTAAATATTTTAATACAGTCTTAAAATAACACGAAAAAACGATACCCAAATTTCAACTTGGCACCAAATTTTCAATTCTAAATTTCGGCTACGTCAAACTCCACCAGCAAACGTGTTAGCAGCTACAATGCACATAGATTGAGAACTACCTTCAGCTGTAAGTGACATTGCGGGCGCCATTTTGTTTTTTTTTTTTTGTAAAAAAATATGAAATAAAATCAAAACTGTATCCAATCGAAATAACTAAACAGATTTATGTCTTTCCTCTGCTGCAAAAAAATGAATGAGAACCTGGCCTTAATGTCCGTTGCATGTGATATGCCTATCCTATGAGATAAGCCTACTCTATTCGCAGAACGGAGAATTAATACCTTCGAGTTGAATGTCATTGCATGGACCATTGAATCTCCGGATTTCAACTTTTTGAGCAAAGTTTCCTTCTCAACTATCCTATAAGCAGTTCCAATTTCACCGGGAATCATGACCGATATTTTCGTTAAATTCCCAACTTGATCTCTCTCTACAAGACTGCTCTATATCCAACATGATTTAAAATTGAAGTTAAATTCATAATAGATTACACATTGATTAAGATGCGATTTTGCTCACACTTGTTAAACGTAGCACAACAATGTCATCTTCGTCTGGACAATCCGGTTACGGGTGAGTTCATTATCA
>JASCZW010019467.1:0-13715 GCA_034211315.2 Aedes japonicus
CATTGAATTGTCTGCGTTATATAATGCTTATAAAGAGAATGCTAGATTTGCCAGAAAATGATGGGATATACACACTTAAAAATTATTCACGGGCTCGGTTAAACATTTAGCTGAATTCACTCGGCATTTTTGTATTTAACTGATAACTCGGCACAAAATCGAATGATGCCGAGTCTCAGCAACACTTGAAGCTGAAATATCGGGTAACATCATTATTAAGCTGATTCTCGGCATCACTAGGAGCCGAGCACAAACATTAACCACAATTCAACCAACCTCAGCTGCCTATCATGCCGAAATATCGGTTTAGCAGTGGTGTAAGCCGAGGTTCGGCTTTTCTTTTCATCTTTCAACCGCCATGCGCCATATTGTTTTAATTCGCAAGTGGAGTAAGTAGTATGTTGTTTGTGGAGCGGTGAAAAAAACATACATTTTTGGGCATTACATCAATTATACTGGTAAATCCTCTTCAATAATTCTACGCCGATTTACTGGGTTCATGGCTGCTTCTCTCCATCATCGGTTGATGCGTCCATCTAGCTCGCTGTACTCCACGCCTTCTTGTTCCAGCCAGCCAGCGGATTTGACGCAAAACACCATCTATGCAGGGTATTACCTATAGACATGAAATATTCAATATTTCGATGGAAATCTTATCCAAAATTTCGAGTATTTACACACAATTTAACTGAAATCTCGGTAACCCTCATTTTTGTTTGTTTTGAATTTTAACCGGTACATCAGTTTGCTCATACCGAGATTTCCAGCTAACTAAATGAGTTTTCAGTTTGACCCAAACCGAGATTATCGGTTAACACAATAAAGCCGAGATCGAAACCGAGAGGTCGGCTGTGCGGATCTCGGTTTCAGAAAGCCGAAACTCGGCATAAAATTCTAAGTGTGTATCATGTAAATTTAAGCCAGATAACGCCTCAATCCAGCCTGTTGTATGAAAGATTGCCAATATTGTTGTATGGCACATGAAAAGTTGCAAACAATTTCGTTGTTTACGTTTCCTTTGGCTTGGATTTAAACAAGAGGATATTTTACACGGTTGTTAAAATTATTTTTTTTTTCTGTGTAGTGTGAGCTGAGTTATTTCTTTTTTTTGTAAAATAATATGTTAAATATTCAATCAATATGTTTATCAGTAGGAATAATTGGAGCTTCTGGACCACATTGCTGGAAACAACTCTCTGTTAGTAGGCTGTATCGATTAAAAAACAAAAGGGAATTTACTAACACACATAGTAAATTATGGTAAGAAATGTGTCAAAAATCATCTCTGAATGTTTTTTTTTCAAATCGGTAGCCGTCAAGTATCGAATTGAAGTTTCGTATGGGATTTTGTTATTTTCAGTATGGGGAAAGTAGTATTTTCCGTGCCTATTAAAAAAAACAACTTTAAAAATGAGCTAATACATCGAATGTAGAAAATACGTGCTATCTTTTGTGAAACATTTGAAACAAACCGTGCTGTATTCGAGTTGCAAATAAAAAAAGTTATTCAATTTTGAAGTGCTTCTCAATTTAAGTAGTCTAAGAGTGGGTGGTGGCATTGAGCGAAGTAATCAAGACATTCAACACAGTTTCTGAATGTCGTTTTATAATACCCTTGTAGGAATTTAAAAACCATAAAATGTTACTTGGGTACTTAAGGTGTGACGCGCGATTTTGTTTATCGAATCATTAGACGGTACCGTGACATTTCCCCATTAGATGACCGGACTGACCTCGCTTGGTGAGAGATGCGCAAATAATTAATATCGTCAGGGATCGTATCTGACAAAAAATAACTAAGTGTTTCGAAATCGTCATGCCCAAAATTCTGAAACAGGATCTGGGACTCCAGGCATTCAAAAAGTAAAAAAATGGTTAATGGAGTTTCCGAGCGCTCGAAGCAGAATAGGCTCGAAAGAGCGAGTCTTATTCTAAATGCTGATTAAAAGTTAATTGGTACGCACAAAGCGACCTGTAATTCAATAAGTTTCTAAAGTCCATTAAAGATTGACACAGGTTTATTAAATCTTCAAAGTAACAGCATTAGATGGTTACATTTCTCCAGTTTGAACAAAATCTCGCACCTTCCTCATGATGGAGCCCATCAGCACCCGCGCAGTGGAGACGGACAGCGCATTTATTCCATTTTGCCCGCATTTGCTGTATGTCCTTGCCTTCCTCGCCGCTTCGTTGAAGTCGCTGCTTTGTAATTGCTCAGTATTTTTCTATTGGTAGAAATTCCGGGCAATTCGGAGGATTCATTAGCTTGGGGACAAAATCAATCTTGTTGGCAGCATACCACTCCAGAACCACCTTGGAGTAGTGGCAGCTGGCCAAATCGGGCCAAAAGATGACCGATTCCGGTTTCAGGCCACAACTACAAATCGCTTGCCAAGTCATGGTCTTCTTCGCGAATTTGAATTTTCCCGGCACATTCCCACGTCCAGTCGCGATGTAAAACTTTTGACCGTAAAGCTGCTTAAAATCGAGTTTGACGTATGTTTCGTCATCAATCAACGTGAAACCCTTGTGTTTGGTCAAAACACGGTCGCACAAGAGCCTTGCACGGTTCGAATGTTTAATGGTTTTGTACGACTTGTATCCTTCCCTGGCAAGGATGTTCCGCACCGTTTGAAAGTTGGCGTTGTACCTTCTGGCCACATTTTGGATCGAAAGAACGGGGTTGGCTTTAACGCACTTCAACACTTTGCTGCGCAGCTGACGATCCCTGGTTCCAGTTTTTTCGAAGGTCCGCTGATTCCTTTCTACACTCAAGATTTCGAGCACTCGACAAACTGTTGTTTTCGGCATTTCCAGCACTTTAGCCACCCTGGAATCGGAACACTCCGGGTTTTCCACAATATGTTTTCTTCTTTCGAGTTCAATTTGACGTTATTTCTGAACGCGATCGACTACTTTGAATGAACTTGCACCAGTTGTTCTCTGTGTAAACAAACCACTGTCAAAGATTTTCGATTCCAAACACTAGAGGCGTGCTAGCGGCGCGCGAGGGGCGTACCAATTTACTTTTAGTCAGTTATTTCTCTTGCATCAGTCCCAAAGCAGGCAAAATGACATATTGCAAGCTTCCACTTCGATTTTTTTTTTGCAGAATAGCGACAGAAACATTCCACGGCTCTCGAATACGGCGTCGGTCATGGTTTGGAGTAAAATTTGTAATCGTGAAGGCAAACGCCATTTTTTACGTTTGTAAAAAACGGATGTTTTGTAGAAAGTTGTTGAACCAAGTGTCCTGTCCAAGTGTTTGACCCGTAACGCTGGTAGATCACCTTTTCGTGGTGCGTTACGGGGTATCAGATCTACCACCGAACCCTAGTCTGAATTAATTCAAACTAGGGAACATATTTGTTATTTGTAGCCAAAGGAACATATTTTAGTCCTTGTTACATTTTATGTCTTATGAAAAGTGACAATACTCGTTTTGCAATTGTGCGAGGATGAGCTTAGAATAAGTAAAACATGGTTAGTCTTCATTTATGTGAATTCTCATTGTCTATTTGATGTTCTATAGTTTGAATTTATTATGACTAGGGTTCTGATGCATGGTCAGTATCGGAGTCATAGTTTGTTTTCTTTGCAATGAATCTGATTTTGACTGATAAAGGGGCGCGCCTTTGAAGAGTGCTCTCACTCCTCAAAGGGTTTAAATAGCGGAAACTTTCAATAAAATTTGATTCATTGCCAACAAAACAAACAATGACAACTGTAACAACACCGAATACCTCGTCATTTCTCAATAGTGATGAGGTTAATCGACATGCACTAAACAAAGGACACGGGATATACTACAATAGATCAAATTACTGGTCTCAGTGTTTTATGTCCCGAACAGAGGAAAAAAAAAGTTGTAAGAAATGACCATTACGTGTTACAGCACACTGGATCACCATCTCACAGGGCGAGTCTTGTCCAGAGCTGATGGAGACTGGACTATTTTGTGTGATCATACATGCTTTCGAAGGTGAAAGAACACAACGCATCAGCTTTGGCACAAGTCCGAAATCCAGGAAATATAGTACGAGATGCAATGGACGTCAAAACACATACTGTAATGTATCTGTGTTGATTTTTTTTCGAAGCGTTCGTGAGTGTTGAAAGCCGAATAATATGCCGACAATAGTTCTAGTTCCTATTGAAATAACAAATTCTCTATACGAGGAGATAAGCTCATTCCGCAGTTCGCCTGTACGACGATATTTTATTAAACATCGAGGTTTCAAATCCGCCACCACTGAGGGCACATCGGCTGAGATTGCATTTTTCGTCTACCCGTCGTATAACCAGGCCAGTTCCCCGGCACCAATTTCTCAAGTGAAGCAAAAGTAATAAAAGACTTAAAAAAAAAAGAGGTGCTAGTCAACAATCGCCTCGAAGTGTTAAATCTTTTTCACCACCACGGTGAAGCCGATTTCCTTCCTTCGGCACGTCGGAAAGAGTTGCCCACTGTCTCAAGTCAGTGTAGGTATGCCTTCCTTTCAATCCTTCCATCCAGCGAGCGTCTAGCGGCCAACGTTTTTCACTCAACGCAAACGGACACATCGCTGCCGTTCATCTTGCGCTCTCCTTTAACCCTTCTTTTCTCGTTATTTTTCAAATGGTATAAATTTTTGTTATCACATTAATATGTCGAATTCAATAACATACAGAATTACTTTTTCATTTTCTGTTGTGTGTGGAATATATCGCGCGAGATTCGCCCCACTTGGTCGACGTTTCGAGTTTTGCGTTGCGCTGCTGGCCGATGGGTCCTGGATCGAGTATTTGTGGGGGAAAAAAGCAGCCCCAGCGCGTCAGTGCTTCGACCTGGAGGTTCGGGCATCGTCATCATTTCGCGGGATCGCAAGAAGAAGCGGGCGGACGGAAGGAAGAAAATCGCACCGGATTGCAGTAGAGCTCCGGTTGCAGTTTCATTTAGTTCTGGTTCTGAAGCCGTTTTCCTTTTGCCTGTTGCCTTTTATTGCTTTTTATGGGGCTCCATTATGCTGCACTACTGAGGGGAGAATTATCCCTGTCGATTCGCTTGGTGATATTGAAATTTGAGTTTTATTGTAGAAGATTACAGGGTATTGAAAAACTTAGGTAGACCGAATGTTTTGGGAATGGTAGAATGTTTGATTTGGGCAGAGTTGTTGTTTTTTATTTGAGTTTCCGGAGGATTGTTGTTTTCATCCGTGGATTGTCCTGTTAATTACATTTCTGATTACCGAGTCACCTCTGCCGCATGTTACCTCACTATAAAAATTCCGGAAATCCAACAAGATGATCTAGCGAGATAAGAGCAAGAAGTAGCCAAGGTGCTTCCGATGAATGATCAAGGACGAGCCATGCAGAAGAAGGTCCGAATACCCTCGAAGTGTTTCTAATCTAAATTAATCTAATGCAGCCAAAACGAAAAAGGATCCTTGAAATAATTGGGTTAGATGACCTCCAATTATTTTTTGGATGCGTGGACATACCGTACGCTCCGAGTACCATCAAATATGGGAACACAGGGATAAAATGGATAACAATTACCTGTTTTGCTCCGCGTTTTTAAAAGCACTTACCACTTCTCAAGTGTCTGAAAGCCCTTTGCGGGATCCAACTGGTTTATATTCAGATCCCTTCCTGATTTTTGGGTGATTGTTACTTTGTATATTTTGATTTTGAAGAACTTGTTGAAATGATGCATATCATGACCTACTATGTTTGTGCAATATGGTATTGTTGCGCAGTCAAAAAATCATATATAGGGTAAGGGGATGTAATGTTAGCCTAGCTCCTTGATTCGGCCTATGTACCAAATATGTCATTAAATCAGTGATAGTCAACAAAATCATGTTGCTATCAGGATGATCGATTTATTTTAATGCATTTGAGACATTATTAATCAATTTATAGTCGTACACTCCCGCGTAATTTTCGATTTTTTTAACTTTTTAGACACCATGAATTTACTGGTTAAGCTAAACAGATTATCTACACGACATTCGAATGATCCAAATTTGCCGAAATAGAACCTATAAAACGAATAATGCAGCCAAGATGGACAGAAAATAGTCACACGTTTTAAACTAACACGTCGCATAGTAAAAATAACAACGATTTAACATGAAAACCATAAACCCAATGTTAGGAACATATTTTTTTTCTAGGTTCCCAATTATGGCCTGTTGTATGGAAAGCGTATTAAAAATGTTGTTATTGGCAATATTTACAATACAAATGCCTGAGTTTCAGTTGAATGTTTTTCAGATGGCTCATCTTAACATAAACTTAAGCAATAAAAACTGTGTTGAGTGAATTATAATGTTTTGATTGCCGAATGGCCGCTAAATCATATGTAAAAATCACTCAAGTGTTTCTTAGCAGTTTAAGTAAAGTTTGATTTGTGAAATTGTTTGTTGGATAAAGCGAATACAGCTGGGGACGCCTTGAATCAGAAAATCAGAAAAACAAATCGTACATAAACAACATTTAATAACAAATCTATCGAATTGGACGAACTTGCATCCATGATTAGACCCAATTTGGTACCCATAGACCGATATTATATCCATATCCCTCTAAAGTTTCTGACTTTATAAACTGAGTTGTGTAACTTTTCGTGATATATATTACCAGGTGGCTTATTAACATATGTTTCCAGCTCAAATACCTTATGAGTTGTAATAAAAAATGCAATCGATTGTTGCATATTAGGCTGAGTTAAGGGACACATACCCTATTGGTTCTAAAACATATTGATTCAAGACCTGTTCCATCTAACGAGAAAATAAAAATTTGTCGTAAAAACCTCAACCACGAAGAAAGCAGAATAGCCGCGAATCGTGTTCTTATACTACCTATTAATTTGATCTGGTTCTAGCGATTTGTCCCTCTCCCAATACTGCCTAACATGGGTGGGAAATTATCTCCTGCTGTTGGGTTTATTTTTAGCATGTATCGACTATTTCACATATTTTATCTTTTTGTTTTATTTTATAGTTACAAGTGTTCCACTAAAAAGCTCAAACTCACCATGATTCAGCTGCAAGCTAATCATTGTGTCTTTAAAAGACCATTTCCTCCGGAAGTGCTGTCGGAGCGAGTTAAGAAATTTGTGATGAGAATATCCTCATAGGACGATTCTGGAATAACTTTAAACTCCCGTTGGATCGAGAAGTGACCTAAACTGAAAACAATGAGATAATTAGATGAGATGATGAGATGCGATAATGAGATGAGCTGATAAGATGAGATGGGATGAGATGAGATTATGAAATGAAATGATAAGATGAGATGATGAGATGAGATTATGAGATGAGATGGTTATGAGAGATTTTGAAATGAGATGATGTCCTGTACTTTGGGTAAATCTCCTTTACCCCATTTATACTTCCAGCTGACGAGTGACTATTAACGAAAACTGGGAAAAAAATCATTGAAGGCGATTTGTCGATCGTAAATATTGCATTCCATAGCGCGCACCTTTGCAAGCAAGTTCGCTTTCTCATTGTTCAAAATCGAACAATGATAAGGGACTCACAAAGGAGATGATAAAATAACGCGAAGATAAAGCACTTAGAAGCTCCTGTATTTTCATGAGAAAATACGAGGAGTGCTTTACCGGCCTTAATGAGTGAATAGCCTTTATAGAACTGAGACTATTCGTGAAACTGAAATAGTAATCCGGTGTAAGTGAGGCAATATTTTCAAGCGTAAAGTGTATTGCCGCTAATTCAGCGACATATACGGAACAAGGAGCTTGAAGTTTACGGTTGTCGCTATGAATTTAGTTGTATATACCAAAGCCTGCTGACTGCTCAATCAATGATCCGTCAGTGAAGAACGATTTAGTGGAATCAACTTGGCCAAACTTTGCAGCAAATATCACAGAAGCAATCATAGGACGATGATTCTGTAGGATTCCATGAAGCTTCATGGTTAAATTAAAATAAACCGAACTGCTGAAGTCGGTGAAGCAAACACGACTGGGAATATTTATTTATTTATTTACTAGTCTTCGAAAATATCGTACAGACAGATGCTATTAACTAATTCTACTCCTAAATATTGACTTAGACGTATTAAAATTAAATTGGTCAAACACTTCGTTAAAAAGACGGCAACAGACATCAAGCGGATTGTTCTGTCCAAAGTGAGTACGGTGAACAGGAATACGGAGAAAATCAGCGCGTCAAGTTCTTCTAGCTGGGACGTTGAAGTTAATGTTACTCAACAGTGCCGGGCAGTCTACGTTGTTATTAATTATGTCAAATATAAGCAGGCGTTGCAAAAGTACTCTCCTACTAGACAGAGTCGGCAGGTCTATCACATTACAGCGATGCTCGTAGGGTGACAGCCGAATAGGGTCGTTCCACGGCAGCCGACGAAGCACGAATCGAAGGAAGTTGCGTTGAATTCGCTCAATTCGATTGATTTGAGTGACATGGAATGGTGCCCATATAAGCACACCATATTCCAGAACGCTGCGTACCAGCACGCAATAGAGTGTCTTCAAACAGTATACATCTTCGATGCAGTATGAATATTCGAGGAAGGGCTGACATCCAGTGTTATGTACAAATGGTACAAAGTCATCGTACAAAGTCTATCGAGAAATGAACGTATCTCATCTATCAATTGATAAGGTTGAGCACGAACTTCTTATTAGAAACCTCCTATACGGCTTGGACGAACACGAAAGCACTTAGCGAAGAATGTTGAAAGATCATATGAAAACCGAACGAGAAACTAACGCTTTTGTCGCATCTCCCAGTTGAAGACCTATAAATGAAGAGATTGATATTATAAGTGCTAACCTCAATGTCAGCAGTCCACTGATGGCTAAACAGTCCGAAAGCGGATTCTCGTCAGAGAAATATGCTCAGTACTCGACTAATACACTATCGTGTGCGATATTTCATGCTTGTCAAATCGCCTGTTTCAGAGAAATACATGGGAGAAATTTCCAATCTCGGAAATCAGGCTAATCAGCTATTTTAAAGGTATTTCCCTGAAATAAAAACACACACAGAAGGTAAAGAAGAATCCGGATCGCAGCAAGCCGTGCTTTGAAAATGACGTGTTTTGCTTTTGCTGCGTTATTTTTGCGGAGATAAAATGAAAAATTATTCCTTTTTTCAACTAAACTAAATGGTGAAATTATAGTTTTTCGAGTAATTTGCGTAGGACATTGTGAATGGAATCCCTCTCTTAGTGTGTTATGGTCGTGTTCCTTTAGATAGATTGTGCGTCGGTAGTTTTTTCCCCATTTTATGTTTTTAGTGCGCCGCTCCTGCATCCGGACGAACTTTCTAACATCAGAAAAGGAACATTGGTGAGGTCGTTTTATGTTATCAAAAATTTCAATTAACTACATACACGCCAGGATCAAGAATGTCCATTTTTGTTTCTGGAAGTGTGAAAACTCTTCACATATCCATTTGATATGCATATGCAAAGATTTTCATGCGGGGCTTATTGTATATGAAGATGACCTCAGAATGTACGTGTAGGAACAGGCATTCTTGAAATGGGTCGTTGGATTTTCAAAGGAGCTGTCACCTTCAATCTCCAGGGATAAAAATGTTTGCACATAGTGATCACATATAAATTACTGAATAAATGCAGACAAGTTTCTTCCATAAAAGCACTGCCGGGCAGTGGGATATTGATTGGAAGCCCCCCCCCCCCCCACACACACACCCACAGGGTAAAGAAGAATTCGCTTGAGAAAATTCCATTTGTTTAAAACGCCTTTTTTCAACAATTTTCACAATTTTCCTAAGTCTGATGTCTGTGGCGTAATGAGTTTTCATCACAGAGGGCTGATGTTTTGGGAATCTAGGTTTGAACTATCTGGCTATCAAATGCTTTACAAGACACGGCATTCAAAGCAAGTCAATTTTTCGATTTTTGGCCACCATTTTCCCCATAGTGCATTCTGGCCTTAATAATTTTGGTCATCCGATTGCAATGACTTTTTAGAGTAGGTTGGTATTGCCTTCGAATGGCGTTGCGCAATTGTAAAGAATGTGCACACCAAAAAGTAGTCAACGGGAAATTAGTGGTATTAAATGGAAAATATGAGAAAATCAAAAGTAAATCATTTATTTAAGACTTCATAAAAATACAAATATAAAACATATACAGTTAAGTCAATTTGACCTGTTATATCCAAATGCCCGCACCTTTCGTTTGACACCTTCCATCAGTTTTTGCACAGTGTCATCCGTCACCAATTTTGCAGCTTTCTGCCAGTTACGCCTGAAGCTTTTCTCATCAATTGCTACGCTATTCGTTTTTCGAAGATTCCTCTTGACCAGAGCCCAATACTTTTCGATCGGACGGAGTTCTGGCGAATTTGGCGGATTGCAATAATTTGGGACAATATTTACACCATTAGCAATGTACCAATCCTTAGCCAGTTTTTCATAGTGGCAAGATGCCAGGTCAGGCCAGAACAGCACCGAACCGTTGTGTTCCCGAATGAACGGCAACAGTCGTTTATTCAGACACTCTTTTACGTAAATTTGTCCATTTAGAGTGCCAGTCGTGATGAAGATGTCGCTTCTGAGACCGCATCCACATATTGCCTGCCATACGAGGTATTTTTTTGGGAACTTCGACAATTTTTTTTGCTTAAAACGATCAGCAACATTTCCTCTTTGCAACGAGGTATAAAACTGTAGTCCCGGTATCTGCTTAAAGTCAGCTTTGCAATATGTTTCGTCGTCCAATATTATGCAGTCGTATTCCTTCAGCATAGTGTCATATAATTTTCTCGATCGAGATTTTGCGCTCTTGTTCTGGCTGTCGTTACGATTTGGAGCAACACCTACTTTGAATGATTTTAAGCCTGCACTTTTCTTCACTTTCTGCACGAACGATGGAGATGTTTCACTTTTTTCGCCACATCACGAACGAAGATATTCGGTTTCTTCTTAAATTCTTTAATCACTTTCTTCCTCTCCGCGACGAAACGAGAATCATGGTTACCTCCGGAACCGACTTTTCTCTTTAAAGTTAAGCGCTGCTGAAAGTTTTTTAGCACTTTAGTAACCGTCGATTTTGCGATTTTTAATGACTTGGCAATATCGCCGTGCGACATATCTGGATTTTCTACTCTTTTGTGCAAAATTGCTTCGCGCACGCGTTCTTGATTCGACGCCATTTTACTGAATAAAGGTTACTGTAGCCAAACGACGTCTTCATCATAGCACACATACATTAATATTCATGTAGTAGTGATCGGATTAGCAAAGCGTACACGGAGAAGACTGCATTAGGGCATTTCCGACGACTACTTTTTGGTGTGCACATTCTTTATCAGTTCTTTAGTGGGTCTATCAATGGGTACAGATTTGCTCACCTGATCTATCACTGGAACATGTTACTCCCGGGCCTGGGAGATCGCTTGCTCGATGTTCTGCAGCTGCCGTTCGATGTCATCAACCGAGTCAATGTGCATGTCGAAATAGATGTTGTCGTCAACGTGTTGTCGGAACATTTCCCAACTGGCGCTGTGATAATTCCGTCTGGTGATTTGATGCCGGTTGAATAAGATTCGCACGAAAACAAATCTATTTCTGTTTTCATTATTAAAAAATCATGAAACGAACTCTCTTCTCATTTTATGAATTCATGACCCTTATTCATGGTTTCACTATTAAAATGATAGATGCGAGTCATGGACTTAGAAAGTCTTGTTTTGCCTCTACTCTAAAGTTGTGTACTCAACTGGATTAGTCAAGAGTCTTTCCAAAAATAGCTATAGCGTTGTATTTAAGTGCATCCATAATGTACTATTACACCTCTCCACGACCACACTAGGTTCGAAGCTTGACGGTGGGTTTATTTTTTTGTTTAGAGTCGAGAAAGTAGATTTGCCAGATTCATGAATAATGGTTTCAGTATCAGTAATTCAGCTTATGATTTAGACCCAACTTATTCATGATTTCATTGCGGTGCGATAATAGTTCATGATATCATGAATATTGTTCATGTTGTATATTCATAACATGAAAACAAAAAATATTCATGAAATATTGACCGCACAAGTGGTATCCGAATCGTTTTATAAAATTAAGCATATTGCCTGCTTTATGAACTATCGTGTTATAATGATCCACAAACGTTAGTTTTGAGTCTAGAATAATACCTAAATCGCTTATTTTACCGCATTTTTGTACACTTTCTATTCCTAATATAACTTGAACATTTGGCGCGTTTGGTTTTCTGCAATACGTTATGATATTACATTTTTTAACATTTAGTTTCAACAGGCTTTTACAGCACTACGTATGAAAAACTTGAATATCATTGTGAAAAACACTAATTTCATTATCGTTCTTAATTTCTAAGTACAGCTTTAAGAACATTGAGATTTTTTAAAATAAGAGATATGCCATTAATGTATAAAGGGTGTCCACGATGAAATTGCCACACTATGAAATTGCTCTAACTTTTTAACCGTTGGGTAGAATTTAATGAACGTTTGGGTGGATTTAGTTCATAGTGCATTATTAACATCCTGCAAGTTTTAAAGTCCTGTGATCAAAACTCGCGGAAATGGAGTCGAAAGAACAGCTCGTGCGTGATAAAATCTTGCGCATTCATCACGAGAACAAGGATCTCTCGCATCGTTCTATCGCTAAAACGTTGGGAATCGCGAATTCCACGGTATCGCGAGTGATTAAGCGGTTCGAGGAACGGTTGACCACCGATCGGAAGCCCAGAAGTGAAGGAAAAAGTATTCCGTACAACACAAAAAATCACAACCGCGTAGTTGGGGCCTTCAACCGAAATCCGAACGCCTCCGTTCGGGATGTGGCTAAGAAGCTGCACCTAAGCCGAAGTTTTGTCCAGAAGGCCAAAACTAAGGCTGGGCTTCGAATGTTCAAGGTACAAAAGGCCCCTAATCGCGACGAGAAGCAGAACAAGTCCGCCAAAACCCGTGCCAGGAAGTTGTACCTCAACATGCTGACGAAAGTTGAATGCTGCATCATGGACGACGAAACATATGTGAAGGCCGACTTCAAACAGATCCCCGGCAACCTGTTTTTCACGGCCAAGGATAAGTTCAGCGTTCCGGAGCATGTCCGCACTCAGAAGATGTTCAAATTTGCGAAGAAATTCCTGGTTTGGCAAGCCATCTGCACGTGCGGGAAGCAGAGTGCACCTTTCGTGACCCAGGACACGATGAACGGACAGGTGTACATAAAAGAGTGGCATACAGGTGTACATAAAAGAGCGGCTGCTTCCTCTCCTGAAGGCCCACAACGTCCCAACAATCTTCTGGCCGGATTTGGCCTCATGCCACTACTCCAAGGACGTGCTGAAGTGGTATGCGGACAATAAGGTCAATTTCGTGCCGAAAATGTTCAACCCTCCCAACACTCCGGAGCTCCGCCCCATCGAGAAGTACTGGGCGATTATGAAGCAGCACCTTCTTAAACGACCTAAGGTAGTGAAGACAGTCGAGGAACTGAAGAAAGTATTGGTTTACATGCAAAAAACGGTTGATTCACAGGTTGTGCAGAATCTTATGGCCGGGGTTAAGGCCAAGGTGCGGGCATTTGCGTATGGACTGTAAACAAAATACGAATAAAATGGTAAAATGAAGTTTAATAGTTATTTCTCAATCCCTGAAAATTTGATGGCAATCGGATGAAAACTCGAATTTTGCGAATCAATTTTGTGTGTGGCAATTTCATCGTGGACACCCTTTA
>JASCZW010019468.1:0-13717 GCA_034211315.2 Aedes japonicus
TGATTCTGTTTTATACGTGACGTAGCAATGTAAACACGGATAGTTCAAAGATAACTACTGCTCTGAATTGCAATATTTGATTTATCTTTGGATCTCTAAGCTTCATATTATATAATTTTCATAATAAATGATTTTTTTGTAATTTATTTATGTCTTTATATCAAGTTTTAATTTTTTATTATTATTTGTTTTTTATTCTTGTGTCAAGAGGATAAATGCTGCTATTTGGAAGGGTAATTTTCGCCACATTGTCTGTTTTTTTAACTAACAAGCGACTGCATGATGCAAATAGTAATGTTGTGACGATGCCTAAAATCTCAGAAATTTTAAATGATATTGATTTTTAGATATTTAGCTTTCAAAACTACCGATGATTACGGTGCAATTTGATAATCCATCATCACTTCAAAGTGGAAGAACCTTGATTTCTTTGATTTGTACTTTTGATCGATCTAGTAGCATGTCAATTTTAATTGCTTTATTTATTCGCCGCAACAAAGTTGCAACATGCTATTACAAGCAGCGCTTGAAACATCGCATTAACAACAATTTTCGATGTGGATAAAACCTCCGAATTAATGAATTCGAGTTTACGCATCGGTACCACTGGTGTTCATGGACGATTTACAACCACAAATATCAAACGAATCAAGCTACAGTTTCTACTAGATATTACTGGAAAAATTGAATGAGATAAGTTCAGTGACACAATTTGGTTTCTATGCAAACCTAATTGAAACCTCCAGTTCGCACATCGTATTGTATCATGGAAGAAATCGAGCTCGTCGATAATTACTATAAAGCAACAAATCATGAATTAACGCACAAATCACCTGAACTGTAAAATTGATTTCAACTGCTGGATTTCCAGACACTTTCAATAAGGCCTCATGCATTAACGAAGTGAAGAAGTATTTCCAAAACAGTTTCTATTAACTTTCATGCGATAACTGAGCGCAACTTCCAGCTCGAAAGGTATATTTAGTTTGATTATTCCACTTATGGCACTTTTAAAACTTAAAAGCAATCAGTACTTACACACATTTGTGTGTTTAATATAATGAAAAATCAAGGTTACAAAAATTGCCAGTGGTTGGTTAGCTGCTGGAAACGTCACGTTCATACTACGAAGTTGAGGTTACAACACATCACTAAGGGCTGCAGTTGTTCTCCAGTAGTAATTTGCATAATTAAAGTTGATGGCAATTGAATAATTTGAGGCTACTAAATATATTTGATCGAATTTACATACGCCCGAGCTTTCTATGGATATTTATTATTCAGATTTTTAAAGCATTTTTAGATTTTCTGATTTTTCTTAGGTTTTTGGATTTTTAGATTTTGATTTTGAATTTTAGATTTTTAGAATTTTTAGATTTTTCGATTCTTAGATTTTTTAGATTCTTAGATCTTTAGATTTTTAAGATTTTTATTTTTACCTTATATTATATTTTAGATTTTTAGATTTTTGTATTTTTAGATTTTTTAGATTTTAAATTTTAGATTTTTAGATTTTAGATTTTTAGATTTTTAGATTTTTAGATTTTTAGATTTTTTAGATTTTTAGATTTTTGGATTTTAGATTTTTAGATATATTTATTTTAGTTTTTTGTAAATATTTTAATATCAAGATATTTAGATTTGTGGATTTATATATGTTTTGAAAAATAAATTACCCAAGTTTTGACAATTAAATAGATCAAATCATTTTTTCCATTTTTCATCGGTGCGTTCCAAATTATACTAACAGTTTCATGCAAAAGTAAAACTATCATACGCTTTTGTTTTATTTGTGCCGAATTTGGGAAATAGTTCTAAGTTTGTTTGGGCAGCTGAACAAATGTGTGTATACATTTCGCCCCTTTTTTCAACACGGAGTCACCGTGGCATTGGTGGAACACGAATAATGCAGTTATTTAGTCCGAACGATATTTGAGAAGATATTCAACCCTAAGTCACCCTACAAAAGTTATTTCATATATTGAATTTTAAAATTGCGCTACAGTGAAGAAGAGAGATGTAATGTATTATTTTCAACTAACACCACAAAGTTTACACCGATAAATTAGCAAAGAAGCGGAACATCTTAAATTAAATAAGCGTGAAAGTTCGTCGGTGGGAAACTCTGTAAATGGAAATTGTAGTTCGGAACAGAAACAATATTATACAGTTTTCAAAGCTTTAACTCACGTCTGTGCTGGAAGAGGTATTTGGCATACCTGGTGCTTTCAACAGGCTGAAATCGTTGTTGTTTAAAGACACGTGTTCGAAGAAAATGATACTTTCAAATTACAAAAACAAGTGATGCGCGACGGCATATTGAAAAGTTGCGTTTACACAGTTCGCTATAACATTTTCTTTAACACTTCTGTACTCCTTAACGAGCTTCAAACGTTTCTCGAACGCGCCGCAGTGCGGCACGCACGGACTGCATGGGCATTTCGTCCCAGATTTTGAGAAATTACCGTCTGAAATGATCCAAAGTGCTGACCTTGTATTCAGGTCCAGCTTCGCCATACCAGTAGCACCAAACAAAAAGTCGAGAGGATCTCGGGTCCGGGAGCTGGTGAGGCCACGGTGTCCAACGTCCAGAAAGTCGGTTAAATTGTCCCGACACCAGGCTTGATCCACATTCGCCGATATGGGCTGGCGCAAACGCCGTCCTGCTGGAACACGTAGTGCTCACTCGCCGTAGAGGCTTCGGAGACTGGGGGCAACAACCTTTTCCAAACCTCAGTTTTGTAGTACGCCGCTGATTTTGACGTTTTTTTCAGCTGTAACACCAGGCGGTAGCTTACCGCGTTTGCACACTGCCCCCAAACCATCACCGACGCGGCACTTTGGAATCCGAGGGATGTTCATATTGGATTCAGGGAATGCTGTCCTCTGATGGCGCCTACACCCGGTCATTTTGCATCAGTGAGCTGCTGCAGCACGGAACAGTTTCTCGCCCGAAAAACAAACTCCTGACCACCGCGTGGAGAGAGGATCCTCTTTCGCTCGATAACCGCTGCCTGCTGGCAGCGCTGAACGGCGTGGACTCACGCGTTTTTTGTAAGGCCCGGAAACCAAGGTCCTCGGTGAGTATGGTGCGGAGTGTCTGTCGGATACGTTGATCAGCCGTTTTCCGATTGAGCGGTTCTTTCGCGCCGAATTCGCTCTCACGATCTTGATGACCCAGGCGGCACTCGCTGAAACGCGGCCGACCGATTCCCAGAATGGCGGCTGGCTGGAGGACTGCCTCCCGGTATCGCCTCGATGGTCGTGGCAAAGTTCCGCTCGGACCCCGCGCGATTTCAGCAGCCGGAATATATCGCCGGGTCGCCGCACCAGGTGCAAAAACGCTGTAATCACGCGAAGTCCCGATGACTCTTTCAATCGCGCGTAACAAACCATGGGCAACAACCAACAGAATGTCGGGCACCGGCGCACATTCGGTAAAGTGTGTGAACGAAGCCAAAGCTGACACCAACACCAACGCAGAATACGCAACATGGCGGCACCGCTAAACATGAAAAAATCAATTAACTATTAATACCGTGGTTCAACCGAGTCATGGGACAACACCATTTTCAATCTTTTATGTCAGCTAGTGCCGTACTCTCATCCAGTCAAACATCACAGTTATGCACAAGTAGAGATTCTTTCTAAAAGAAATTGTATACACTAAAGTTTTTAATGATTCAACAAGACGAAAATCATCCATATAGAAAGTGAAAGCCAGTGCTTGTCTTCAGTGAGGTGAGAGTTACCTGCAGTGACGTTACTCTCCTGGAAAAATAAAATGAGAGTCACGACACTGCAGGTGACTTTTCTCACTTCACCATGTGATCGTTCGTCACTTCGACTCGGAACAACTCGTCACATTAAGTGGAACCGGTACGAATTCGCCTGTAATATTCACCCAGCACCAAGAATTTTCGTCGACTTGTGATGAACCAATTCTGTAATGTTAAGTCATATATATATATTTCGTACACACAACTGTTCATGACGCCAACCCATCAGACTTCACCGAGTCATATAACACTATGGATATCCGGGTCTTTTTATCAAAATATAAGACGTGGAGTGATCCTTGAGTCTTAACACTTGACACGTGCAAAGTCAAACAGTTGCGCGGTAAGACACGCAGGGAAAGTCGCTGAGGGGATAATCCATGCCCACGCCGATCTCACGCCGCCGCCAAGAACGGACCGCGTGGCGAGGCGCCAGCTCACGCCGCCGCCGTTTGAAAATAACAGGTACGCCGCCGCAGAACCAAACAGACCGGCACACAGGTCTCAATCCACGAGGTGTAAGCTTTCCAAATAAACAGCCAGGTGCACGCGTCAGCAACTCGCCGCAATGTATTCAGACGGCAAAGACGCGAAACGGACTGCGCAAAGCGCGGCCGTTCGTTTGCTCAAAGCAGCGCTGCGTGGAATGTCTGGCGCACGCGAGAATACAAAATAAGAGATTAAGAAAATCATCAAAGAAAAATGTCGATCAAATTTTACGAAAAGACTTATACAAAACGCCTGCAGTACCAGTGTTTTGTTTTTATTATAACATGACCAGATGCAGTCAGTATTCATTCATTCAGTGCGCGGCAGGTGAGTGATCATAGTGAAAGCGTTTGTCCATTCGCAATCTGGATGTGTTTTTGGTAGCTGAACTCCAATAGCGTAACCACCGGCAATCATGTGACTCGAGAAGAACAGTCTCAGCCGACGTATAATGCTTTCGTTAAGGCTTTCCTGGACAGAAAAAACAACAATGCCAGGCTGATGCCGTTGTGTTTTGGAATGAATGGAAAGATAAGGAAAAACAGGAGCTTGAAGAAAGAGTGAATGGGCTGCAGTTCTGAGGCAAATCTTTACGCGCGGTCAAGGAACCCGGTGTGCGATCAGCATCTGTTACTCAAGTGTGGAATCCGGATGTCTCCGTTAAAGCTTCAACGTCATCGACTGCGGAACGCCCGCACCAGCGCAAAAAAACAATTGCCCGCTCAACTCAATGATGTTATTGTAATGTTATTGCGAGTGTGTAAACTTCAAAATCGATGTCGAATAAAGAATAAATCTTAAGGAAAAGCATAAAACTCAAAGCGGACGAAACAAGAGAGACAACATGCTGCGTCGAAATAAGTGCAAGCAAAGCATTACTTGCTTTTGATCAACGAATATTCCGGAAGCAGGCATTTTTACAATGAAACTATTATGAGACAATTTATTTTAGTGCATTCAAGAAACATTTTGTGGAATTTACTTTTCCGACAATTTTCGTTTTAGACTATGAAAAGCAGGTCCAGTCGGTTTGCAGTGATTTTCGCAGACGACACAAGACTTTGCAATCTCTTGCAGCATGTTATTGTTAAACGTTTTGCGTGTTATGGACGCATCCAAAGCAATTTGAGCCTTTAGCAATGATACACTTTATTATATTTTTCAATAAACAACATTAACAGCAAATTATCTGTCATGTTTCGGAGTTCTGCATGGACGCCCGTCGTGGAAAACGAATGCGGCTACGGCTGCTCAAAAACTGACTGGTGATATAGCATTTCAAGGACCCGCAACGCATTGTGTGTGGAGTGTTAGGACTCTCAATGAGTTGACTTTCGCACTACAAATGAAGCGACATGCAACATAAACTCATCAGAAAGCGTACATTTGAAGGTAAGCAATGGTTCGAAAAACGATGATTGATTTGTTTTGACTCCTAAGACTCGATCCCACTGCGTCACCGTGTGTTAGGTTTCCGCTGCTTTTGTTATCGACGGTCGTATTCGACCGATAGAGCCGTCAAATTCCATCTGTAGACTTAAGTAACGTCCGCGTGTGCGTGTGATGTGTGCGTGCATGCGGTAGTTTCGTCAAAAGTGAGTGAAGGTAAACCAACTGCGGCGGATCAGCCCAGCACACTTTTCTCCGGTGCTATTTTTCTTGAGTGTGCCTAAATACAAGCGTTGCAATGTTGTGGGAGTTCCCGTAATGTGCCGTAGGTGCCGATGTGTTGACAGCCCAAATTGTTATTTGCTGCTAAGCCTGGCAACAAGGTAATGCATATTGGCAAGGTTGCTGTTTTTCTTTATTTCTGCAAGCTCAACTGTCAAAAGTGTTCCCCAGTGTGCCACTCATGTGGTATGAATTGAAAATCAAAGTGCCGCAGTGATGAAACATATTCGTGTAGTGCGTAAGACATCGTGACTGGCACACTGTTCTTAGCGACTTACCCTTGCGGTAAACCCATAAAAAATCGGCAATTTTTGTCCAGTTTTTCTTAATGCAATCGTTAATCGGGTATATCTACACTAACATTTGAAGAGAACGGAAAAGCCAAAATGCAAACAAATCATATTTTACTATACTTTGTCAGAACAACTATTTTACCATTGTCAATGACATTAAAATCAATTACGCGCTTTTTTAAACATGAAAAATAGACTATGTTGTTCTTCTGGATCACACATTTCTCTAGTTATTTTGTGTTCCGCCGCTTTTCTTAAGTTAGCTCAAAATCGTGGCTAATAGTTTAGTATTTCAGGCAAACACTATTACAATAATCTAATACTTATTTCGACTTGAGCTTGAAGTATGCATTTACGAATTTTATGCGTAAATATAACTTTCTTTATCAAAACTTGAAAATGACCATTACGCCCTAATCACAGAGCAGAAATCGTTCCGTCACATATTTTCGCCCGTTAAAATGTCAAATTGAAATTAATATTGTTGATTTCCGTTGACTGTTGTTACGCCGTCGATAGTGTTTAGCTATTTAACTTGCAAAGGATAAGGATTCATAGAGTTTTAAACAATTAATTCTGCTTCGCGTTGAAAAAACATATTTATTTAAGAAATTTATGACCTTTGTTCAGATCAACTCAGATTTCTCAATGGAGAGCTATGTTTTCCTTCTCTGTGTAGGCAGCCGGACAATTATAAACGCCGTATATCAGCCTTAGGTAGGCAAGAATATTCGCCAATTTCCCAACCAGCCCTTAGGTCTCCTCATTTGATTGCGCAGCTTTGATTTCATCGCATTATCTATGTCCACTACAGTAAAAACATTATTAAGAATCCGCAATTCAATCATTACAATAAGAAAAATGTTCATCGATAGGATTACGTACCTTTGATTTTCCTAGTAGGACCTAGACTAATCTTATTTGTAAAATTAATTGTTTAGGTACGTGAAGCATAGAATTCAACATCTTCAAAATTTGAAAAAACTGGGTTGTAATTCCTTGGCACTTGATTAATGTGACTGAAGAGCGTAGGCGTAATAACAAACAAGATGCCAGAATGGCATAATATAACGGCGAGTTTCAGTGCTGGCAGGCAAAAACCCTAAGACGTAATAACACTCTTAAAATAAACAGGGCGAATTTGGTTTCAATTAAACAAATTTCTGCAAATATTGTGTGAAAAGGTTAAGCACTGCATTATTATACAAGATGTGAGCATTATAAATGGTTTATATTAGCTTGTTGACTGCTGCCTGTGCCCACAATTTCCATATAAACACTTTATTATCTCCGCATACGTCGAGAACCGGCACGATTCGATATCGCGCGACGAGTGGAAAAATTTGCCCGATGATCTAATAACAGTTTTTGCAGGCGGGGCAGTGGTGTAGCGAGGGAGGGTTGGCAACTATAAATTATTTGAAAAACTAGTGAAATTTCACTTGATCAGTTTAAAATAAACCTGAAACACTTTTTTAAACTACCACTTGTAAACGTAAGCAAGATGCGTTAAATTTCACTCTAGAAAACTTGCCTTTTGGCAGATAGGCCTATTTCGTCTGCGACTTACAAGCTTTTTTTTTATTACTGTATGAAAAAAGTAATCAAGTGAAGTGTTAGTTTAGATTTTCGTAGTTTTCTAATGACAATCGTTTTACTAATTCACTCATAATAGTGGTTTTTGAAATGTTTTTTTTTAAGTGCAAACAATATTTTTTTCTTTTGCAGTAGACATTTGTTTCAATTTTCAGCCATTTTATTTCCGTCCTGCACTAATTTTAGGTTTTATGAAAAATTTACATGATTTTTTCTCAGTGTGTTTCTCAGAATATCATCAAATAGACACATGCTATCGTTAAGGTCTCGAAGGAAGACATGCTAACATTTTCTGATCATTTTGTTTAACTGTCGTAAGACATGTAAAATATAACCAACTTTACCGAACTTAACTAGAAATTAGAAGAAAAAATAGTAATTTCCATTTAATTCCAACTACCTTTGCTTGACAGATACGCATATTTCGTCTTCAATGAGCAGACTTTTTCAGTGTCTCGTACTAATAACTCGACCGAACTTGTTTTCAAGCTATCTGGAAAAAGGTTGAACATAGAAATTTGCTGATCATGATTTTTTTTTTAAAAATTATTTTAACCATCCTCGGGTTTTAAATAAAGAACTGATATAGGGTCAATATTGACCCGGATTTCAACCCTTTCTAGAATTATGAAATTTCAACATAGACAAAATATTTATACCTCTTTTGAACGATTATGGTCTCAGAAATGCATTGATGGTAAAATAACCTGGTTCCAGTAACATTGGCTACCGGGAAGCAGCTACAAAGGGATGGAGGTTTTGATTTCGATGTGTGAACAGAAATGCAGACTAAACATTCCAGACTAGTTGTAAAGAGTTACCGTCTTCCACAAAGTTATTCAGTATGCCATTTGTCGTCTTTTGACATTATCATATTAGTTCCCAATATTGCCGCATATGTGGAAGACGGCAACTCTCTCATTTGGCAAAAATAGACGACATCGGCATCTTTGCGGCGTGATGCGGAACTAATCTGATAATGTCAAGTTACTAAATTTGAAATTCTCAACAAGTCGGCAAATCTCTGAACTTAGCTTAAAAAAATCACTTGAAAAAACACACAACGTATTAGTTGAATGATTGTAATTGGAAAACTATTGCAACATTTCAAATTAACTCTTCACTTGATCACCTTTCTAAAAAAATAAAAAACTGAAACACTTTCACTGAAACTATCAACTATCACAGCAAATTCCGATAAATTCCACTACAGAAAGCTTATCTTTCGACAGATCGGCCTATTTCGTTTGCGATTCACAGACTTCTTCAGTGTCGAGTGCTCAACTGTCGAGTTTTTGATTTTTTTAGAAAAAGTGATCAAGTAAAATGTTAATTTGAAATTTTCCTAGTTTTCCAATAACAGCTGCGCCATCTCTGAGGCAAGATCTGGAACTAATATGTTAATGAGAAATGACAACATGTTATATTCCAAACAACTTTGCCCAAGGCATCAACTTTTCAGAGCTTCATATGGCACAGATAGACTGCAGCGCAATCTCTGCAGCACCATTTGGAACTGATATTTGATAATATAAAAAGACAAATAGTTACGCTAGAAGAAACTTTGCTCAAGACGCCAGTTCTCTACAAAGAGTCCGGAATGTTTGTTATGCATTTCTGTCAACTCGGCCACACTAAATCTGGCTTCCATTTGCAGTAGGTACATATAGCAGCAGAAAATGGTGAGATCATTCCAATTAAAAAAAAACATGTTTCAGCTCATTCCAATCTAATTTACATCTGTCGATTTTTGGGGTTTCCTCTATAGATTACAGTTGAATGGGCCACGAGAAAAAGTGCTGATGAAAACCACAATAGGTACGGATCGTTTAGTGTGAGTATGACTTCCATTTGTAGCAGATTCCTGGGGGACAATGCTACCGGAACCAGTTTTTTATTTATTCCGATGCATTTTTGAGATCAGAACCTTCTAAAGTAAATGATAATGAACATTGATTCTAAGCTACAATTTCGAATTGCTACGAAGGGTCGAAATCCAGGTCAATATTGACCCTAATATCTTATGAGTCACTTGTTTTGTACAACCACCTTAGACTGATTTAAAAAAAATAATTGAATGCAAAAATTCCGTTAATTGGTAGTCATAAATTTCCAACGCTATGGGTCAGAATTGACCCCAATATCTTGAGAAAGTTAAGAACTATCTTCAATTACTAGTAGACCTTAATTGTTGCAAAAATACTAACATTTTAAAATTCATAAAACATTACTCCTCCAAAAACTGGTTTATTGTAAATTGCTTTTTGAAAAACTTTTGTTTCCTTATTTTTTCAAGATTAAAAATTTTTTTTACAAATCACACATTGGCAAAATTTTTACAGTGTATTTTTTTCCATTGAGTTTGATTGAATACTTAAATATTCTTAGAAGTAGTATTAAAAAAACCGGTGGATTTGGAGTTGACACTTTGGAGCATTTTTGTCTGAGAGCATACATGTCCTGCTCAAAATTTAGTCTTGTTTCGCGAAGATCTTGAGTTCGATGAAAAATATATCCTTACCCATACCGAAGAGATATGAATAGTTTATGTCTTTATCTTTAAGTTTATGTTTGTTTATGTCTCCTCATTGTCTATGTCCATGACTGTAAAAACATTATTAAGAATCCGCAATTCAATTAGTACGATAAGAAAAATGTTCATGGGATAGAATCATGCACCTTCGATTTTCCTAGAAGTACCTAGACTCATCTTATTAGTAAAATTAACTGTTTTGGTACGTGAAGTATAGAATTCAACGTCTTCAAAAATTTAAAACACTGGGTTGTAATTCCTCGCCACTTGATTAATGTGACTGAAGAGCGTAGCAGGGATGCCAGATATTTTTTTCAAATGTCTGTGATAAAAATTTGAAATGTCTATTAAAGTCTGTAAATTTTTTTTTAGAAAATTAGACTTCTTTTAACGAAAAGACGTAATGAGCGATTTATGTCATTATCGCTATTTGTGTGATTATGTAAACATGTTTGCATCGATTTCTTGGATTGTATGCAACCTTACACTATTGTTTCATATTTTTAAAGTGACTTTGAAGCTTGAAGCATTCGCATAGATGACACAATTTTCCATAGTTTTTTTCCCCCTGTAACGCTCTTTCCAGTTTTGTATTTTAAAATCAAAATTTAGTATTCATTTGATAAATTCTACAGACTTTTTTTTATTCAACAATAACCATTGATGGCGTGTACCATATTTTAATATGGTGTCATCATCACTCATGATCATCAATATCATTATGGACATATGAAAGATTTTTGTATAGACTGCTTCTTCGGTTAGTCAGTGATTATCTCTTAAATTTCAGGGAAACTCTCTGCTGATCTTTTGTAAGACTCTTTGCCTTATTCTGGGAAGTTTCCCCCTGAACTTATTTTTTTCGAAAGTCATATTTAAAAATCCAACCTTACCTTCCAGAAACATTGGTATTTTTTTTCCTGAACATAGCTACTTTCACAACTTCTGATACGTTCCATCCTGAACTAAGAGGAAAATTTCTGCAAAACTTTGAGAAAGTACGCTTCAGAATTTCTTGGATAATCTTTTTAAGTTGCTAGAAGTTTCTTCCTGAACTTCTGAGAAGTTATTTTCTGAACTGCCAAAATAATCTCTTAGTTATAAATTCCAGAGAGTATTGCCCTGAACTTCGGGGAAGTTTGTCCCTGAGTTTCTGAGAAATCCCTGCTTGAACTACTAGAAAGATCCCCTTATACTTCTGGAAAGTTTCTTCCTGATTTCATCAAAAGAATCTACCATAACTTCTGAGATTTTGTGAACTGCGAGCAGTTCTCATTCTAAAATGCTGGAATGTTCGATTCGGAACATTAGGGAAGCTCTCTAGCACTTCTGGGTAATTCCAACTGAACTTTTGGTCTCTTCGCAACTTCTGAGAAGTCCTCTTGTGAACTTTTGAGGAGTTATTTAATGATTTTTTTGAAAAATTCTTCTTGACCCTACAGGTAGTGCCCTCTCTGGTAGGTTTCTTCCTGAAATTCAGGGAAAATTTTTCCTGAGCTTATTGTTTCCAAAATTCTGATTGGTCCCATCCGGCACTGCGAGGAAAATTGTATTCCAAAATTTTTAGGAAAATTCCCTTAATTTTTTCTTGAAGTTTCTTCCTGGACTTCTGAGAAGTCCTCTTCTGAACTTTTGGGAAGTTTTCTCCAGAACTTTGGCGAAGTTTGATCCGGAGCTATTGGAAAATTCGTGCTCAAATTAGAAGGAAGTACCTCCAATGCTCCTGGAAAGTTTCATTCTTTTCTCCCGAAAGAATTTTGAGAAATCCCTGTTCTGAAATGCAGAATGTTCTTCTCTGAGCTTTGGAAAAGCCGCCAAGCACTTCTAGGAAGTTCCAACTAACATTTCGAGAAGTTTCTTCCGAAACTTCTGGGAAGTTATTTCCTGAACTTGAGAGAAGTTCTTTCCGCAACTTCTATGACGCATCGCCCCGAGGATTTTTTTCCAGATTTTTTGAGAAATTATAGGTTGGTTGACTCCCGTCAGAAATTTGGAGAAGTTTTTTTTCTGAACTTCTGGGAAGTTCAATCTTGAATTTCTGGGAAGAACTCCGAAACCTCTGAAAAATTCCAAACTTCAGAGAAGTCCTCTCCCCTCCACATCTTCCTGCAGCTCTGATAAGTCCTCTCCTGATTTTTGGGGAAGTTCTGTCTTGAAATTTTGGTAAGTTTGATCTTGAACTTCGGTTATGAATTTTTGAAGGTTCTTCTTGCATGAACAGCTTGCTCCCAATACTTCTGAGAAGCTTCTACCTGACCATAGGAGAATTTTTTTTCGAGGAAGTCTCTAAGTTTCTTAAATATGATTTGTATTGTTGTGAACCTTGATTTTCGTTGTGACTTAATAGCAAAGGACCAATATTACCAACACTTTGACA
The DNA here is from genome assembly GCA_034211315.2 of Aedes japonicus. Classification (NCBI taxonomy): domain Eukaryota; kingdom Metazoa; phylum Arthropoda; class Insecta; order Diptera; family Culicidae; genus Aedes; species Aedes japonicus. The sequence continues at coordinate 12,739 of JASCZW010019468.1, forward strand.
GTAATTTTTTGCATGGGTTTGAACACGCGTAGGATTGAACACTACCATAAGTAGGGACTCAATGTTACCCTCGGAAAGGGCCTATACAATATTTATCTCCGAACCGATTGTGTCTCCAAGAGACACACCGCTTTCGTTTTTTCAAGGATTTCTACTTTAAATGATACCTATGATATTTAAAAACATTTCAACAAAGCTTTTTACCTCATCTACTATACTGCGTTTAAATACTATACTGCATACTGCGTACGTTTTAAATCCGAAATTCATAAAATACCTTAATTTGAGATTTAAAAAATATTTCAAGTGTCTGTTAAAGTCTGCATGTCTAAATGTCTGCATCGTTTAAAAAGTTTGCAATAAAAATGAAAAGCCTGCAAATTTACAGACATGTATATGAATATGGCATCCCTCCCAAGTAACAATTTTGGTTTTATGAGGGTTCTGAAGACCATGATTTAGCCTTTAAGTGTGCTTTAAAACCACAATAAAACTTAAATTGTTACTTGGGCTGTAGCGTAGGCGTAATAACAAACAAGATGCCAGAATGCCAAAATTTAACGGCGAGTTTCCAGTGCTGGCAGCTTAACAAGTGAAAACCCAAAGATGTGATAACACTCTGAAAATAAACAGGGCGAATTTGGTTTTTATCAATTGAGTTAAAATCAATTAAACAAAGTTCTGCATATATTGTGTGAAGAGACTAAGCACTACGTTATTATACAAGATATGCGCATAATAAAATGTTTATTGGAACTTTCTATGAAAAAGAGGATTTGATTTTCGTATTCCAATCTTTTCCTCCAGTTTTCTCGATTTCGTGATTTGGAATATCGCCCTTTTCAAATGTTAGTCTAGATATATCCAGTTTGTACTGTACCGTACTTGTTTGTATTATTGTGTATTATTTGTTGTTAATTAAATAATGATTCTCATACAAACTTCAAACAGTTTTCGGAAAGTCAGTTTTGAATTGAAT